>JAUPMG010100933.1:0-12286 GCA_031762675.1 Pachysandra terminalis | reverse complement strand
ATTATTTCAAAATTGGCACTACTGTTTCATGTACTAACGATGAAACTTGATTAAGGATACCAGCATTTACATCGGAGGATACTAGCAATTTGATCATAGAATACTACCTTTTTCATCACAGTTTACAAGCTATTATAAATGAGCAACTAGTTGTTTCATGTACTAACGATGAAACCTGATTAAAGATACATACACTTTCATCGCAGCTTACTAGCATTTTGATAATTGGATACTAGCTTTGTCGTCACAAGTTATTTCAAAATGAGTACTAACGTTTTTTATGAAACTTGATTAAGGATACCAGCATTTTCATCGGAGGATACTAACAATTTGATCATAGGATACCACCTTTTTTTATCACAGTTTGCAAGCTATTTCAAAATGGTGGTAGTGGTGGTGGTGGTGGTGGTGGCATGGTGGTATTGGTGGTGGTGAAGGTGGCGATGGTGGTGGTGGTGGTAGTGGGGATGGTGGTGGAGGTGGGGTGGTGGTAGTGATGAAGGTTGCGTGGTGGCATGGTGGTGGCGATGGTGGTGGTGGTGGTGGTAGTGGGGTGGTGGTGGTGGTAGTGGTAGTGGGTGACTTTGGTGGTAAGAGTAGGGGTTAATAAAGACAAGGTTAAAAGGGTATTTGCATGCTTTTTTAACATTGTTTATGGGGTGTTAGTGATAGAGGGTGTAAGTGGCTTTTCAGAAACCTCAAGGGGTGTTTCTGTCTTTGTGGGGAGTGTAAGTAGAGTTAACCCTAAATTAAATTAAAAGATAATATTATCTTTAATTATATTAAATACATTATCTTTAGAGCATGATACGCATTTTTCCTTTATAATATAAATTATAAAATTTATTTCACAAATGTATTTTCCAAAAATATACAACCAATTTTATTGATGATACCTTTGATTTATTTTTGTTTAATTTATCTCACATCAAGAAAGAAAGAAAATAAAATAGATGCGATACCTCTTAAGATTTTTATTTATTTTTTTAATTTCTCTCACATCAAAAAAAAAAGAAAAAATAAAAAAGATTCGATTCTCCCCAAGAGGAGGTAGGGACCCACTACAGTTATTCCACGCAAAAAGGTCGTGGGACCTCCAAACATACGAAGGCAGCGCAGCCAAAAACTTATGGAAAAATACGCGTGCATTTTAGCAGTTGGCACGGATTTCTAAAATGCTCCCCATTTTTGTACGGATCGATTGTACGGTACAGTACTTAAATTACCGCAAAGAAACCCAACCTCTATAGACCTGCCGTTTTTATGATCTCAATCTTTTAAAAAAAACAAAAGAAAGAAAGAAGAAAATAAAGTAAAGATGCCTCCGTTTATCACGTGGCATCAGGTGACAGATTGGGGACAGTGTCCTCCTCTAATGTGTTGCAGCAGCCACGGCCGTTCCCATTACCGGTGGTGTGATGGTGGCGGTAACGGTGGCAGTGGTGGTTGTGAAATGATGGTCGTCGCAGAGAAACTGGCCCACGATCATGGTGCTCCGCCCCCTGACGAGCATCTCCCATGCGTCGATGGAGTCGCTGCCGCGGCTTAGAAAAACATCAGTGGCATCGAGCCGGTGCAAGTTCCAACCCCACATCGATCGAAGCCGATGAATCTTCTTCAACTGACAAGAAGCTAAATTGCAAGTGTTTTCCTTGATCTTGTTGATTGCTTCCTCAAGCAGTCTCACCTGGGTCTCTTCCTCAACAGTAAGGGCCTCACTTCTTAAGTACTGATCCATCTCTGGAATCCCAATTGCACGTCTAATTCCACGCGAGTATTCCACCGCTGCCGGATCGAACATTCGTCGCACCTCGTCCACTAACCCAGCCTCGACCATTTGGTCGACCCGCTTCGACACAAAAGAATGTAGTACATGCAATGACACATCCACCCAGAGGAAGCAACAATCATACTTGGACCGGAATTTGAAGTCATCGTCGTCCACCAATGCCTCAATATATGAATTGGACCCTCCGACGATGATCGGAATTTGACCTCTACCCACAATCGACTCCACGGCGTCCGAAGCGAGATGTCGAAAATCGGTTGCCGAGAAGTCTTCATCAGGGTCCAACACTCCCAATAGATGGTGTGGAACCCCACACATTTCCTCCTCAGTGACCTTGTTGGTGACTATGTTGTGCCCTTTGTACACTTGCATTTTATCAGAATTGATAATCTCGGCGGGGAATCGGGTTGCGAGGTCGATTGCGAGCTTCGATTTTCCGGTCCCCGTGGCTCCCATTACGAACACGACCTTGGCACGGCGGGGCCGCGGCGGATTGAATGAGTTGAGGCTTGGCTTAGCTTGTTTGCATCCAGCCAAGGAAATTGTCGTTGCCGGGAAGTCTTCATCAGGGTCCAACACTCCCAATAGATGGTGTGGAACCCCACACATTTCCTCCTCAGTGACCTTGTTGGTGACTATGTTGAGCCCTTTGTACACTTTCATTTTATCAGAATTGATAATCTCGGCGGGGAATCGGGTTGCCAGGTCGATGGAGAGCTTCGATTTTCTGGTCCCCGTCGCTCCCATTTCGAACACGACCTTGGCCCGGCGGGGCCGCGGCGGATTGAATGAGTTGAGGCTTGGCTGAGCTTGTTTGCATCCAGCCAAGTAAATTGTCATTGCTCTACACATGAAAAAGAAAGAAGTAAATTAGTCTCTACATGAAGAAATTAATAAGGAAATTCACGAAAACAAAAGCAATTTATAAGAACAGGTATTAGAAATGCAAATTTATACCCTATGTTATTCTTTTCTAACACTTACTCCTTTAATATCTCAGACGCGGCGACCTGAGAATGGAAAGTGCGAAGAGCCGTACAACCTCTTCCAGAGAGAGAGAGAGAGAGAGAGAGAGAGAGAGGTTTGAAACGGCTGCAATGGATGTGAGGTGGGGAATTTTGTCAGTGTTTGTATTTTGTAGTATTAATTCCTTCACAAATTCGAGCACCCTTTTTCATAATAAAAACAAATATATGAAGCAAAACAAATTCTGCAGAAGACGACAAGTGCGACAGAGCATAGATATCCAGTTCTCTTCTTCAAAGCTAAAACCCACTGAACAAGTAGTGAGGGATGGTGGAGTATTTATGGTTTAGGGTTAGTCTCTCTCCTCCCTCTCTCTCTCTCTCTCTCTCTCTTTTGGTATAACTCTCTCTCTTAATCAACAAATTGCCATTAGTCAAAGTGGATTCCTTTGAAGGGTTGAGTTCTTTGCTTAGTATAATTTGCATTTTGGGGTTTTGTTTATGTGCTTTTCTTAATAAAGGAGAAAGATAAAAACATGCTGGGTAGGAAGTTTTTTTTAACAAAGACTAGTGGGCAAATGAGGTTCTCCTTTAATGGTTGTTTTATATTTGAGTTCAGAAAAATTTAAATCTTTCCAACATGGTGTTGTTGAGCCTCGTTTCCAAGGGTTATATAATCCTAGGGTTTTTCTTGTTCTTCGGAGAAAATGGTCAATCGAGTATCGAATATATGATTGATCTTTTATATATAATAATTAATGTTTGAAAGGACTGCAACTATTACAGCTTTGAATTTGGATTGTAAAAAAAAAAAAGGCTCCTCAATTCTGTAATCATGCCTCGATCGATAGGATATGAGTTCTCCGAGAGTTAAAGAATCCCAGAGTTTTTTTGTTCTTCGGAGAGGATGGTCAATCGACTATCGAATACATGCCGATCTTCTATATATAATAACTAATGTTTGAAAGGATTGCAACTATTACAGCTTTGAATTTGGATTGTAGGAAAAAAAAAAAGGAACTTAGAATAGCATATTACAATTAAATATAGTAATTAATTATAGTAAATTTAGTCTAAACCTGTAAATAATGTGCATATTCGTTGCTTTAATGTACATAGATGACGAGGGGTATAACTCAATGAAATTTCTTCTTTTGCTTTTATATATACTAGCGGATGACGCGTGCAATACTGAACATACAGAATTATTTTTGAAAAAAAAAGTTGATGAAATATGAGAAAGTTTCATGTTTTAGAGTAACTAAAGCTTTGAAAATATGGAGTTGTTTATGGCAATTAAAATTCTCCCCCAACTATTATACATATCTTAAAAAACATATGAGAAGATAGAATTATCCTTACAAATATTTGATAATATTTGTATTTACTTTTGAAAAAAAAAAAGTCAACTTTTAGCGCACTCTCCGAAGCATAGTATGGATATATAGTGTGGTTTGAAGAAAAATTCAGGTTCACTTCAGTGTGGGGCTTATGCTCGGACAGGGTACCCTAACACCATCTAACACATGACATGTCAATACCATGTATGCATGACAAGTTAGGCCAAAGCAAACTTCTTCAACTTTGAATGATGTCTGGGTACATAACAAATACCTCGTTCGAACATAAAATTATTTTTCGTGAGATAGACTAATTGCTTTTATCTTTTAATTCTTTTCTTTATGAGTATTAATGGCTTTACATGATTAGTCATGCTTCTAATGATTGGGTTCTATGTCTAATTAGAAAAGTCAGCTTTAAAATTAAGTTAAAATTTAAGTGCCACTTGACTATCATGGGAGATAAAAAGGAACTTCCACAATCATAAAAGCTCTTCTTAATTGGCCAAAAGATTTATACATTTTTTTAATCTTCTATTCTATTGCTTTTGATATATGATGTTTAATTGTTTATATCTTTTAAGGAATCATCATTTGCTATGCGCACACACGAAAAAAACTAAAACAATCATGCGCAAGGTCAATGATACTACTTTAGAACAACCCATAATAATGAATTAACTCGCGCACACACGAAAAAAACTAAAACAATCATGCGCAATGTCAATGATATTACTTTAGAACAACCCCTAATAATGAATTAACTCAAAAGCATAGGACCCATGCAAAGCCCTCGCTAATATAATATTGGAACATCTCCAAGTCCATACGCGAGTTCGAATTTGTGAGTTTCTCAAAAATCGTTGGGACTCTCTCATTGTTTATCCATATATAGATAAAAGTTGGTTACAAAATGTTACAAGATCTCCAATCGGTTGTGGAGAGTTACATGTGGTAAAATCTATAGAATCAAATCTCTTCATTCGAATCTCATCCAATCTCTTTATTTAAATTCAAATCTCTTCATTTGAATCTCATTCAGTTGAGTTGGTTGTTGTGATGAGTTGGTTGATTAGATAGAGATGAATCTCTACTAACAATGAGAGTCGTATCCTTATCAGCTCCCGCAAGAGAAACTCGTGTGGCTGTAGTTGAAGCTTGAACATCAATGTATGAAACCGAGACCTAGCTAAGGACTTGGTGAATATATCAACAAGTTGATCAACGGACGATATGAACCGAACATGAAGATCCTTTCTAGCAATTTTATCTCTAACAAAATGGAAATCAATTTCCACATGCTTGGTCCTTGCATGAAAAACTGGATTCGTCGTAAGATAAGTTGCGCCGAGATATCACACCATAGTGTAGGGGCTTGATGAAGACACACGCCAAGTTTGTGTAGAAGTGATTGTACCCATGCTGCTTCAGCTGTTGCATTGGCGAGTGCTTTGTACTCGGCTTTAGTACTGGAACGTGCCACAGTTCTTTGTTTGTTAGAGGTCCAAGATATTAAGTTGTGACCTAAAAATAGACAGTATCCTCCTGTAGAACGTCTATCATCCGGACACCCGGCCCAATCAGAATCCGTAAAGCATTGTAGTATCATAGAGGAACCGGGACGAATGTGAAGACCAAGATTAACTGTATGTTTTAGGTACCTTAATATCCTCTTAACTACAGTCCAATGAGTGTCAGTAGGAGTGTGCATAAACTGGCATACCTTATTTACAGAGAACGCTAGATCAGGTCTCGTAAATGAAAGGTATTGTAATGCACCAACCGTACTTCTGTATTCTGTAGGATCTTTAAGTTGATCTCCTTGATGCTTAGATAGTTGAACTCCGACCATCATTGAAGTGAGACATGGCTTGGCTCCTTCCATGTGAGTGCACACTATGAGATCAACTATATACTCTGATTGTTGAAGAACAAGGCCGTCGTTTTCCTTAGAAATCTGAAATCCTAAGAAATAATGAAGTACCCCAAGATCTTTAATGGCAAATTCTCGAGCTAGAGAATGCAGTAGGCGAGATACAAGTGTAGGATCATTACTTGTAAGTAGAATATTGTCTACATAAACAAGTAGATATGTCGTAGTGGACAGATGCTGATAGATGAAGAGAGATGTGTCAGACTGGGAGTTGGTAAAACCCAGTTCAATCAAAAAACCTCTTAGTCTATAATATTAGTCTCGTGGAGCCTGTTTAAGACCGTAAATAGCCTTTTTCAGAAGGCACACATGATCAGGATATTGAGAATCGCAGAAACCTGGTGGTTGACTCATGTAGACAACCTCATCTAACGTGCCATGCAAAAAAGCATTCTATACATCTAATTGACGTATAGACCACCCTCTTTGAACCGCAAGAGATATAACTATTCGAACAGTTACTGGCTTGATCATCGGGCTGAAAGTCTCTATATAGTCCAACCCATGTTGCTGGGTATATCCTTTCACCACTCATCGAGCTTTGAACCGATCAATGGACCCATCCAATTTACTTTTGACCTTGTAAACCAATTTACAACCGATAATATTCATGTGTTCGGTGCGTGGAACAAGAGTCCAGGTGCCATTGCGAATCATCACATTTATTACATCATCCATAGCACTCCGCCAACGAGCATCACGAGACGCTTGTGAGAAGTTCCGTGGGAAGTGATGTTGTAAGATACGCCCAAGGGAGAGGATGATTTGTAGCACAAAGAAGTTTAGGTTGTCTGGTGCCATCTCGGGTTCTTGTGACCATTGGATGTTGAAATGTGATAGTCCTGTTGTTGCTTGAATCCGGTGATGTAGGAGCAATAGGAAGATCAATAAAAAGTTGGATTCCTGGCTGTGAGGCTGGTTGGTCATGGAGAGAAGCTCTTGAAACCGTGGAGGAGTTCGGTTGATCAATCACTTGAACCGGTGAACCATGAACTAATGGAGTGCCTGCAGTAGAGGAGGATGAGGCCATTGACGGTATAGCCTTCTCATTACCAACCGTTGATGACGGTTTCCAATATGAAGTGATGGACGGTCCATGATGTGTGGGTACCACAAGTGGTGGTTTGGAATTCGTTTGAAACGGAAACTCCCTTTCATTAAAGATGACATGTCGAGAAATATAGAGTCTTCCTGTTTAGTAGTCAAGACATTTGTATCCCTTATGCTTCGAACTGTAACCGCACAATTAGTGGATCTGAAACTAAACTTGTGTGATCTATAAGGTCTTAAGTATGGAAAGCATGAGCATCCAAAAACTTTAAGAAACTTATAATCTGTGATCCGGTGAAATAGCTTGAAGTAGGGACTATGACCATGAACGGTAACCGTCGGTAGCCTGTTGATAAGAAATACTGCAGTTTCAAAAGCATGATTCCAGTATTTAAACGGTACAGATGACTGGGCTAACAATGTGAGACCAGTGTCGACAATGTGTTGATGCCTCTGTTTGGCTGTGCCGTTCTGTTCGTGAGTATGTGGACAGGCAACTCGATATTGTATGCCAAGATTACTAAGGAAAGACTGAAGTTTTTGAAACTCTCCTCCCCAGTCAGATTGTAGTGTCTTGATTTTGAGACTGAAAAGATTCTCAACATGTTTTTGAAAATGAATAAAAACAGGAAATCCATCAAATTTTCTTGCTAAAGGATAGATCCATGTGAACTTAGAAAATTCATCTAAAAAATGCACATAAAACCGATGTCCATTAGCAGATACGATTGGGGATGGTCCCCATACATCTGAACGAATTATTTGTAAAGGACTAGAAGCATGGAATTCAGTCCTAAAAAATGGCAATTTGTGATTTTTGCCAAGCTGACATGAGGAACAAAAATCTATTTGCTTATTTGAGATTGGAAGTTTATTCTTGGAGAGAACAGTTTGTACAGTCCTAGAGGAAGGATGGCCCAGCCGTTGATGCCAAATTGTAGGAGAGACCCGTTCACCAATGAGAGCTGTTGACGAAGTCTGTTGTATCGGAAGTTGATAGAGCCCATCTTTAATCCGCCCTTTTAGAAGAACTTTCCCCGAGTGTAGATCCTTAACACGACACCCATGTTCATTAAACTCCATGAGAACATTGTTATCAGCATTGAATTTACTAACAGATAGTAAATTCTTGGAGATTTGAGGGACATGTAGAATGTCAGATAACCAAAAGAGAGTTTTATTTGAAGATAAGCAGGAAGATCCAGTATGAGCAATAGACAAACCCTCACCATTACCTACACGAACTTGATCTAGTCCAGTGTAGTTGTCATGAACTGTCAGGTTGGATAGATCTAAAGTGATGTGGTTGGTGGCTCCAGAATCCGGGTACCAGTTTGGATCAAAACTGGCATCGGAAGTAGTGACATTAATAGCAGTGGGAGATGTAGTCTGATAAGCATGATTAAACCTTTGGTGGCAGGTTACCGCTGTATGACCATTCATGTTGCACAGTTGACAAGGAGCAGAGAAGGGTCGGTCATGACTAGATCGATCATGTCGATATTGATAATCAGATCGATTTTGATAATCAGGCCTAGTGTAATGCTGTCGACCACCAGAGGAGTGATAGAAACGTCCACGTCCTCTTCCTTTTCGTTGCTGGTTTGGTGGTGGTCGGTTTCCATGTAAAGTACTACCATTTCGGGTTGCTATGCTGGCAAAGATTGTGGAGGATTCTAGCAAAGTAGAATGTTGTTGTTGTAATTTGACTTCTTGATTAAACATCAAGTCATACAATAGATCAGTACTGATTAAATCAGTACGAGTAGTCATGGATGTAACAAAGGACTCATATTCTGGTCCTAATCCACCCAATATCTGAAGAACAAAGTCTTCATCAGATATTGCTTGACCGGTTGCAGAAAGGCTATCTGAAATGCCTTTTGCTTTGTGCAAATAGTCGGTCATATCCATAGAGCGTTTCTTGAGGGTCTTCAACTGTAATCGAAGTTGCATTACACGAGCTCTGGAATGCGAGGAGAACATACGTTCAAAACTTTTCCACACATCAGTTGCATTTGTGAGGCCTACAACTTGGCCTAGTACACTCGTACTTAAAGAGGAGATGATCCAACTCAGGGCAAGTTGATCCCGTTTATACCAGTGAGTAAACGCAGGATTGATTTCTGAAGCTTCTTCTCCTTTTTTATTTGTAATGAACTTGGGAGGAATGGCAGCTTCTCCATCTATAATATCCATGAATTCATAAAGTCGAAAGATTGGGAGAAATTGAGATCGCCAAATGAGATAATTTGAACGATCTAGCTTCAGTGATATGAAGTTATGGATATTTCCCAGTGTAGGAACTAAGGTTGAAGAAGAAGAAGATGAGTCAGCAGTTGCAGATGAGGATTCCAAGAAGACTTTTGTCTGAGGCAGCTCTGATACCATACGAGAGTTTGAATTTGTGAGTTCCTCAAAAATCGTTGAGGACTCTCTCATTGTTTATCCATATATAGATAAAAGTTGGTTACAGAAGTTTATAAGATCTCCAATCGGTTGTGGAGAGTTGCATGTGGTAAAATCTATAGAATCAAATCTCTTCATTTGAATCTCATTCAGTTGAATCTCATCCGATCTCTTCATTTGAATTCAAATTCTTCATTTGAGTCTCATTCAGTTCAGTTGGTTGTTGTGATGAGTTGGTTGATTAGATAGAGATGAATCTCTACTAACAATGAGACTCGTATCCTTATCAGCCTCCCGCAAGAGAAACTCGTGTGGCCGTAGTTGAAGCTTGGACATAAATGTATGAAACCAAGACCTAGCTAAGGACTTGGTGAATATATCAGCAAGCTGATCAATGGACGATATGAACCGAACATGAAGATCCTTTCTAGCAACTTTATCTCTAACAAAATGGAAATCAATTTTTACATGCTTGGTCCTTGCATGAAAAACTGGATTCGTCGTAAGGTAAGTTGGGGCCGAAGTTATCACACCATAGTGTAGGAGCCTGATGAAGACACACGCCAAGTTCGTGTAGAAGTGATTGTACCCATGCCGTTGATGTCAAATTGTAGGAGAGACCCGTTCACCAATGAGAGTTGTTGATGTAGTATGTTGTACCGAAAGTTGATAGAGCCCATCTTTACTCCGCCCTTTTAGAAGAACTTTTGCGTTGGGTGGTCTTGAGCCTTCTCAACCCCAAAAGCTAGCTCAAGAGGTGAGGCTATCTCTCACACTTATAAAACGACCACCAGTCCCATCCACAACCGATGTGGGATCCCCAACAATCTCCCCCTCACACATTGAATCTCTACTAACAATGAGAGTCGTATCCTTATCATTTTGGACATGGCTCTTACCGCTTCATTGATGCATGTACCCCTTGGAGGTCTTACAGATATCCCTTCTCTTTCTACGAATGATAAGATGGATTACTGCTTTTCTCTATGGTATCAATGTACAGTAGAAGGTTCAATCATCTAAGTTTTATCTTGATTTTTACATTCTCCATAACATCTTCACTTTCAACGTGTATTCTAAAGGTCCCTTCTCTTTCTACGAATGATAAGATGGATTACTGCTTTTCTCTATGGTATCAATGTACAGTAGAAGGTTCGATCATCTAAGTTTTATCTTGATTTTTACATTCTCCATAACATCTTCACTTTCAACGTGTATTCTAAAGGTAGCAATAAGACAGCTTATTGGGAGAGGTCCGAGTGGAAGGGGCTCGGGTCACTTAAGCAAGTGATCTCGGTATCGAGTCCTTGTGGATGCAGCAAACCTTGTTGGGAGAGGTTCCCGCTTCGGCGCCCGACCGTACCTCAGAGGAATAGTCCTGGGCGAAGCCTGGGGATACTTTGGGAAACCAAAAAAAATAAAAATAAATAAGAGCTTATTATATGGATCATGTCCTCTACGTGGTAGCCACCGATACCCGTATTTGTCTTCCATCCCTCATCCTTCGTCATATTATTTCCTATATCTGATTTCCTCAAAAGGATTCTCTCCCCTTCGACGTGTTATTCTCTCGAGTAGCCTAGCACTTCAGAGTAGCCATGCCTCCTCAGAGGACGGCCAGTCATCATCATCCTCTAGGCTAGGGTCTTCAGACCCAGATGCGTTTGGAGCTTCGACCTCATCAGGGAGTTCTTCTTCCAGAGTAGTTGAGGCGGTAGCAACAAGAGAAAGAGCCAAAGCGGCAACCAGCAGTGCAGGAGTCAACCAGACCCACTAGTTCTACACCCCGGATATTTGTCGTTGATATTCAGCTTAGGCAGCGAACGCACGATATGCTCCCCTGGAGCGTCAGATTTTGGAGGTTCGTGCCATCCAAGACCAGATTGAGAGGCAACAGTATGCCATCGAGAGGGTTTTGGTGACATCCACTACAAAGCAGATTGGCTTTCCCAATGGTCTAAAAAGACCGCCGATAGTTAAGCTTTTTGTCAGCGAGCTTTAGACTACGTGCCGAGAAATATGAACTATTAACAGCGGTTCATGTTGGACTACCGAGTTAGGTTGGATATTTGTCGACGATCTTTAAAGGATTACCGAGTAAATTTTATATTAGTTGGTGGTTTAAAAAGACCGCCGACAAAGGGTTTTATACTTACCCGTGAAACCCTTTCTCTTTCACGTGAAATTTTTCTCCCGCGCTCTGCGGTTTGCCCTCTCCTCTCTTCTGCCCCTCTCCCTCTCTCTCTCGATGATTTTTCATCTCTGTTGCTCACCGTCGGTCAAACGCCGTACTTGTGCGCTCCCTGATTTCTCCTCTCCCTCTTGCTTGCCGTCCCACGATTTCCCCTAGCTCGCCAGCCGCTCATCAAGCTTCCTAAGGTTGGTTTCGTTTCCCAATTTGTTTTCATTTCATTTTTGTCAAGGCACGAAGAAATGTGTTGATCTGAGCTTTGTTTGAGGTTGTTCAAAAACTACGTTCCAAATGGCAATTATACCTCAAAACTATAAATAACATTTCATGATTGATTATTGTTTGAGTCTGGCCATTATCCCTAAACTTGTTAATCCTTCCCTTAATATGGGGATGGTTTCGGATACACTCCAGATTCAAATTTAGGCTTCATTTGGCGCAGCTTCTTAATGGTAAGGAAGCCCTTTCTATGTTGAATAAATGTTAAATGACATTTGTTTGTGGGTTTTAAATTTATGAGAGGTCAAGAGTTTTTTTTGCAGGTGAAAGGTCAAGAGTCTTTGTAGTTGAAAGGCCAAGAGGTGATGTAGCCGAAAGGCCAAGGGTTGA
>JAUPMG010100922.1:0-12286 GCA_031762675.1 Pachysandra terminalis | reverse complement strand
CACTAGGGTGTGGTTTGGGAGCACAATACTTTGGTGTTGCTAGCTTCTCCAAGAAGCTACTCCATAAGACAGTTTTGTCCTCAAAGTAGCTTCTCCAAGAAGCTTAAGAGCTCCACTATTGTGCATTTGGGAGCACAATCTCATTGGTGCACTTAGCTTCCTCAAGAAGCTTTGTTTAAAGACCATAATGCCCCTTCCAGTAGCTTCTCTAAAGGCCTTTGGACTTCTAGAGTCCAAAACAGCAACATCCCCCTTGGGTATTGCTAATCCCTTCCCGTAGTATTATTTAATACTAATAACACTCATTTAATAAGGCAAACACACATATATATATATTTAAATCGAAACTTTATATTCACAATTTACCGAGATGTGATGAACTTTTTATTCCGCCATCCGATCCGACCCGGTTCTAATCCGGCCCGACCTGAGAAACAAAAAGATCAAATTACATTTTTGCCCTTTTTCAGACACGGGGTATTACAGGTGCAGACCGCGCTGTAAGCCTACCCCGCAGTGACGGGTGTCCTTGTAGCATTCGGCATGCATGACACTTATCACTCGGTGAGAGGGTTCGACCAGGGGTGGAAGGCTATAAAGGCCTTCACTTCCTAGGAGTAAATGCAACTTTTTGGAGAGGGGAAAAAGTTATAGAAGACTGAACTCTCTCTGAGGTAGCCATTAGAGCTTTGCAGCTTCTCTAACACTTTCCAACGTTTTTCTTCCCAATCCCGACCCTCACCTTTTCTGAGACACCCACCCCTTTAGGGAAACCTCACCCTGGAAAGGCCACCCCGTGGTTTAGGCTGGTGTGAGACAGATAACCGGACCAGTTCACCCAGAATTTGGTAAGCCTCTCAGGTGCCGACACCTGTGCATTTACTTACGCTAAGTAAACCGGCTTAGGATGCCGTTTTGGGGATCAACAGTACCTCATGAAGCACCAAGTCTGGGGTTCAATTCTTGGGGGGCCGTTTCACTTGGGGCCACTGGAGGCTTATTCGGTCGTTAACTTCAAGGCCTCAGGGATTAGTTGTGGTGTTGTATTACGATTTCGAGCAAGAATCATGGATCATATTAGTTTTTGATCCTTGGTTTCTTTAGCAGCTAGTACCTCATGAAGCACCAGGTCTGGGGTTTAATTCTTAGGGGGGCATTTTATTTGGGGCCACTGGAGGCTTACCCGGTTGTTAACTTCAAGGCCCCAGGGATTAGTCGTGGTGCACGCAAGATGGCTCGGACATCCCGGTTATCAAAAAATAAAATAAAAAATTCTACAACATGGATTGTAATTGATCCATATGATTTTGTTACACAGAAAATCATGATTCATTTTTTCTACAAAAACAAATTAAGACTGATCCATTCCCAAAAAAAATATTAGGACTGATCACAGTATGAACTGGAGAGGATTGGGCCTAATAACTCAAAATAGACTCTATTAGAGGTCTTTAATGAAAGCATTTCGTCGGGAGCGAAAAATTGTGGAATATCAGCTGCATGCACATATACACATCACACATTTAGTTGTTCCTCACATTATAACGTTTTAACTGATATTCCATCATTTTGGCTTCCGACAATATGCTCCTGTCTTTAAGCACTAAAGTCTAAAACATAAGAAATGTTTAGAAAAGTTTGTTGCCCCATTGAATGGATCTATTTATTAAAATCTCATGATAAAAAATAGTTAAATAAAAATATATAAAAAAAACATATGGTTAAAATCATTTGATCAAGTTAATAATTAACATATTTTATTTCTTTATAGAGAAACACTTAGGTCTCTCATTCATTTACAAGATCAAGTCACGTGCGTTCAAGACCCATATATAGGTTCTTCGGTTTGGGCAAAGACTAGACCCGAGCCCAACCCAGTATCATCCCCCAAACGGAGCGTTCATGCCCGGTGAAGAAACTTATGACGAGAGAGGCGGAGATTTCAAAGACGAACTCCAATTCCCCATTTTCACTTATAAATCTCTTTCAAATTCAACCAACTCCATCTCTACTTTGTTCTTGGTAGATCTCCCTTTGCATTTCTTCTCCTTTCTGCAAATCGCTCGTGCTTCCATGGAGTCTGCCGCAGTTCTTCGCTCTTTCCACTGTAAATCTCTCTTTCTAAGCCTCGATTCTTGTCATGAACTGGTTATCCAAAGCTCAAATTACAAATGAAGGTTTTGTAATTTGAGTTTGGGTGACTTACCTATCATTTCTGTTTTCTTTTCTTTCTTCTGTTGATAGTTATGAATTTGGCTGCATAAATTGGATGACGGTTATGAGATCAACTGAGATCTCTTCCATTGTGAATCTCTTGAGCTAATTAGATCAAAAGCTATACTGATTATAACTGTAATCCAACAAAGATGATAATCCTCAAGATGATGCTTCACATCATACTCGAATTTATTGAGGTTAAATTTTTTTGATGTTTGCTTCTTCTTAAGATCGGAGGTAGGGATGTTGTATTTTTCTGTAATCAAGTTGTTTTGAGGTGGATTTGTTTTCCCTTTAGTAGAAAAGTGAGCAGTAAGTCAGTGGAGCTTCTCTAATGCTTGTTCTTGATAGACAGGCCTTCATAATTTCTGTGCTCATGCTTTTAATTGCACCTATGGTCAAATTGATTCGATTCTTTGGTACAAAATAGTTCATTCTATTGTAACCGAAAACCTATTAATTAATCAATGTCGAAAGCCATTTGAGCAATTTAAAAAAAAGAAGTAGATGCATGGTTCTGAACTTGAATTCATTCTCGATTGTCTGCAGGTAAAAGGCTTCTTAGTAAAGATTGGCATGGAGCTGTTTTGTGAGGGATATGGATATTTAGAATTAATTAGTTTATGTACATTTGGCTATTATGATTTGGAATCCTACCCATTGCTATCCATCTTTTCAATGATCTATATTCTTTTCTAATATCTGTATAAGTTATAAAATATCTTCTCTTAGTATTCTAGTTAATGATTTAGTTCATATTATATTAGTACTACTTTTCTTTTTCAAAGTGTACTTTGACCTTAAAATGCTGCCTGTTTAATGATGTATGGAAACTTCTTCGATTGAATTCTCACAAATAAATGTTGTACACCAGGTGCTGTGGGTGCCATTGGCCATGTGCAGTCCTCACTCGAGAGCCCTGATATGGTTCCTATTTACAAAGGTACCCTAAATAAGTCGATGTTTTCGCAAGGTCTGACACTCGGTGGAAGGCTTGTTTGTTCTCCAATCAATAGAGGAGCAGTCCTACCGCGTGTCAAGGTCTCAGAGGCTACAGTAGCAACAGAATCTGTTGGTGAGTTTTATTTCTTAATCTTCCACTATCACTGCTGTTAGGTTCCAAGGAGTTTCTTGTATTGTTCATAATTGGTAAAACCTGTATAATAAGTTCAGTCGATATTTGAAAAGTTGGATCTTTCATTCATTTATCTCCATTTTCCAAAATTTGAATAAAGTTTGAAACATCAGGTAAACTCCGTTTCTTAATAAGAATACTTCCAAGCTGATGAGTGAGACCGCACACAATAACTATAATTCTATTGAAAGAAAATGTAAATGAAAATTTTTAGTTAATAATCATATGTTCCGAGTCTGTCCACTATAATATTCCAATGTGCCAAGAATCTTTCCTAAACAAAATGCCCTTGGGTTTGCAGACACGCTGTAGTGTATTTATGCTGGTGTTACCTGGTAACAATAAGCTAGAAGGTTTCTGGTCTATCTCATCTGATATAGTTTCCTAGTGAAACATGGGATTTTTTGCCATGTGGAGGGATGTGCTAACTCGAAACCTTCCACGGTTCCACCTACCAGGGGACTCTCTGGATGGGCCCTTTGTGTGTGCAACCCTTTTTTGCATGTAAGCTCCAGTTGTACTTTTGTAATGGTCTTTTGTCATGCCTAATTTTATCCTTCAATTATATATATATATATACACACAGATAGATAGAGTATGTGTGTGTGTGTAAGCATGAAATTAGAATAAGATATGACTTTGTGCCATGTGGTGGATTTTTTGGGCTGAAACTTTGTATATGTGAAGAGAGGTCATGTGAGGTCTTACAAACTCATGTTCCATGGGTAAAAATTGTGTCACACAAGGATTCTTACTCTGCTGCATCTCACCAAGTTATCCATCCTCTAATCATGAATAAAAACGGAATGTAAATATAGACACTTACTGCACTTTTGATTGATATCTGATAATATCTGGTAGCAAGTACTATCTTGTTAATTTTCAGGAGAACCACCATTAATCCCAACTACGTAATTGAAATGAGTAGTTTGAGAAGATCTTGTTTTAACATAATTATGCAAGATAAAATTTCTACTAGTATTTCTATCTTTGTACTTCGAATCTGAAGCTTGGTGACTATCATGCAGAAATTTCTTCCGATAGCAGTCCACAAGTATCAGTAGAGAAGAAAGCTATGCAAAATGCAACTTTTCCTAATGGATTTGAGGTCAGCTTATTTCTTTGAAGTGAAACTCACCTTGTTCGTTTTACCAGTTTGATTTCATGGATCTTTTGGTTGCACTAGTTTGATTATATGCCATAAATTAAGAATTTATTAAATATTTTAATGTTGTTTTCAACTTTGGCACGTAATGCTTTACAAATAATCCCAATTTTATACTCTATCTTTCCCATGCTTTGTTTTTCAAACTCAGAAAAAGGAAATATGAATGTATGAATTAGGTATCTGGACCGAGAAGCAGAGAACTCTTTTGTTTTGTTCACTCTTTCCTTGAGGTCAATGTCTCACATAGTATTTAGTTTACATGAGATGGACCTCCAACTTCCATTTTGGCATTGATTTTGCAGTCTAGCATCCAGTTTCATGATCAAAATGTTTCTTGATGATGCATTTTTATAAACTCTACAGGATTTTATCAAGATGCTTCTGGAATTTTTCATTTTCCATTACGGTTCCCGAGACGCTTGTTCAAAAGATTTTTGAGATGGTCTCCAAAGCTAGGGCTTCCTTTTGACACTGTTTTTTTTTTTTTCCCCCATAAATAAATTGATATAATGTAGGTAAGTAGATTTTTGTTCTCTTAAACATTTCATGGGTGTTAGTTTAGTCTTGCCTATATGCCATTAGGCCTATCAATGGATTGAACTGTGATCCGAATCCGATCCGATTAGGCCGGATTTGGTAATATTTTTTCGATCCGAAATCCGATTAAGATCCGAATCCGAAAAACCCGATTATAATCGAATTGAATTTATATTTTTATAGATCCGATTCGATTATATATATATATTAGAAAACTAAATCTAATTTAGTTTAATATATTAAATAAATCACTTAAAACAAAATCAATAATTACTATTATATATTTTTTAAAACAAAAGCAATATGTCATTCCCTCCTCTTTCTCTTTGTTTTTTTTTTTTTGGTGAAGTGTTCCCTCTTCTTTCTCTCTTTCTCTTTAGTCCTGTTTTTTCTCTCAGCCAAAATCCCTAAAGACTAAGGATTCTACATCTATTCCTCCATAGCTAAAAACACATCTATTCTTCCATTTCATCTCAAGCCAAAGTCCCAAAGGATTCAGCTCATCTCAGAACTCACAGTCACAGGTACAGTACATCATCATCTCTTCTTATTTTTTTCTTTTTATTTTGTTTTAGGTTTCCTTGCAGACTTTAGCACCTCCGGTGGCGGCGGTCCCACCGCCAGACCTATACCACCACCATACAATCACCGTTTTGAGCTTTTTTTAAGCTGGACCTTTTATATATCAATTGAATTACTTTTCAAAAAAAAAAGTTTCAGGTTTGCCAAAAAAACAATTTCAGATTTTGCACATACTTGATATTCGGATCGAATCGGATTTCGGACCATAATCGAATTCGAATTCGAATAGAATTTATGGAGATCCGTCGGATTCGGATCTAGTAGATTTCTTAACGGATTTGGATTCAACAGAATCCGCTTCGAATCCGATCCGTTTACAGGCCTAAATGCCATGTGCATGTCTCATTTCCTTAATACTGTAGTATGATTTGCAAGCCTGAGAACTTTTAGCCAATTCATTATGATATTGCTCAATTGTGGATCAATTCATGATCATCATTAACAAAATACCTTATCCCAATTATTTGGGTTTGATCACACAAATCCTGTTTTGCTATCCCATTAATTGTGTATACCAGATCCTTCATGATATTCCTTATTGTTGCAAAGAAATTCCTGCCACTTTGGCATGCACCACTTTCTTTCAGTAACCATTGTTGCTTTTGAATTTCTATACTATGGTGACTAACCTGGTTCATACAGGGATGGAAGAAGACATTCTTCCTTCATGTGCTGCATGGTCCAGGTGCAGGCGGCTGGATTTACATTGAATGAATTTGCTTTAAGAAGAAAGTTTAGGTGGAAATTGATTAAGTTGGATTATTATGAGAACTAATTTATTGACCTTTTGTTGACCTTCCAACATTTCATTGTCCAAGCAAATGATTCAGATTGAATGGCTAGGGATCATTTTGTCAGGTTGATCATAGTCTAGGTTACTTTAGACTGAGTTCTGTCCCCCAACTTTCCGCATACAACACATGCATATGACATGGCTCTTAACCATCCACTCCTGCCTCCCAGATTTTGATTTTGATTTTTTGAATTATACTTAAATACTCACGTCTCGTAACTCGGAGTGTGGTATTCTCTATTGTCTCATTCTGATTTGATATTTGACTGGCACACTTCTTGCTTTCATATCAGGCATTGGTCATGGAAGTATGTGATGAGAAAAATATTGCAGAGCTGAAGCTAAAATTATACTTAAATACTCACATCTCTTAACTCCACTTGGAGTGTGGTATTCTCTATTGTCTCATTCTGATTTGATATTTGACTGGCATGCTTCTTGCTTTCATATCAGGCATTGGTTATGGAAGTATGTGATGGGACAAGTATTGCAGAGCTGAAGCTAAAGGTAAGCCTGTGTTTCCCCTGTTTTGCAACTGGTTCTTGTTTTTCTTGCAAAATGCATTTTAGTTATTTAACGTACTTCAATGCCTTCATTTGTGGAATATGGATTTTTAGCTATCAAATCAAAGATAACATAAATAGTATACTATTCAGCTCCCATGATTTTGTAATATTAGGTTTCTTGAAAACCCATACAAAGAGTACAAGATTGCATAATTTGAGTGTGATTTTAAATCTAAGTTCATGGAGTGAAGTTCAATTCAAGCCTTATCTTATTTATTTTTCTTTTCAGTTGTATTAGGTTAGAATAGTCTTCTATTTGGAGGTGATGGAGTGTGTAAAGGTTTGAGATGCAATGGAAGAAGAGTGGAACTCCAAAATGGGGAGTGGGTAGATGGGAAAAATCTCAAGATGGAATTTAAGAAGCTTGTTTTCCTTGAGGAAACTAGCTGGCACCAAAATCAAGGGACTCGTGGTTGAAATTGGGAGATAAAATATGAAATTCTTTATTCAGATGGCTAATGCTCCTAATAGCATGAGTTCTAATTCTATGTTAGAAAATAATGGGGTGGTTGAGGAGGAAAAAGGGATCAAGAAAGCTTTGGAAAATTTGCAACGTCTTTTTAAGTAAGGTGTCTCCTATAGGCCATTGTTGGATGGATGCAGTTTGATGACATAACTATGGAGGAGTGTTCTGATCTCGTAAGGCCAATTTCAGAAGGGGGGTGGGAGCTAAATGGGGATAAGGCTCCAAGCCTTGATGAGTTTTATTTTAATTTACGTATGAGGTCGTGGGATATCATGAACAAAGATATAATGGGTCCAATAAGATCTCTCTCATTATTATTTCATTGGGCATCAATTTTTCTGGCACTCAAAGGTGTTGCAATTTTTTATTTTGTAAATGATTGGGATGTCCTTTGGGATATGTAAGTAGTTGGGCTCAGGCTAGCTTTGTTTCTTCTTTGTTAGACCCACTGAATACCTTTCTAGGGTGTAGCCTGCCCTTATATTTTGATACTAGTTCAATACTTTTACAGTCAAAAAAATGTTATTGAACATCAATATCTACTAGTATTACCCACCACATTTTGAGAAACTGTTTTCCAAGAAAACAGGAATGAGGTTCAAGGATTCTGATTTCGTTTCTCATAAACAATTAGAGCAAGGATAATCAAAGCCTATATATTCGTCAAAATCATTTTTAAACACAAAAAGCACCTAGAATAGGGTTTGAGAATCAAAGTCAATCCTCATTTATGGAAAGGAACTAATATATATATTTTTTTTCATAGTTATATTTTGGAATTAAAACATAGCTCTCTTATTTAGCTGTTATTATCATGCATAAGTATATTAGAATAGATCATTGTGAGCTTACTTATTGACTCTTTGAGCCTGTTATATCTAATTATATAACTAAAGCCCATTGGGCCTTGCTCCTTAGGCCATAGTCCAGTCCATTTATATAGCAAGCTGTGAAATCCATCCCAGGTGTAATCCCACCAGGCCCATTGGACTGTGGGCCTAAGCTTCCGACCAGCTGGCTTATTATTGCCCCTATTTTCTGGTGCCAATTTTTTTTGTGGTAGTAAAATTAGCATCGGATCTCTCATGGAGCGGATACATGTATCTTTTTGATGGATAGGTTGGAGACTTCGAAATGCATTTGAAGCGGAACATTAAAGATGCAATAGCCTCGTCTCCTATCATTTCATCTTCATCACTGTCACCTGTTCCAAGTAAATCCATGGTAGAAAATGCTCCTGTTGTCCCAACAACATTGCCACCAAAATCCTCTGCAGCAAGCACCAATCCATTCAAAAATGTCTCCTTGGTTAAGTCATCGAAGTTAGTTGCCTTGGAAGCTTCTGGATTAAATGCATATGTTATAGTATCATCTCCTACGGTATACATAAAACCACCACAACATTTACTATTTCTCTAATTAGTTTTTTCTTAACTTCTGCAATTATGTCATTCTTAGTCTATATGTTTTTAGGTTGGCCTATTCCGAAGGGGGAGAACGTTGAAAGGAAAGAAGCAGCCTCCTATTGTTAAAGAGGTGACACTAAGAGTTTTACATTTCTGCCCTCTTATGTTTTATCTTACCCATGAGCAATTTTATTTTATTTTATTTCTATTTTTTGGTGACGTGGGACCCCGACCCCCCATTTAGTGGGGACAGGGTAAAACCTCGAATACATGACCTCCACTCACAAGGACCATATATCAGGTAAGCCTGGGGAGCCTAGGGGTTCGAACCTAGGACCTCCAGTTCTTGAGCTGGAGAGCCTGCCAGTTGAGCTAACCCCGTGTGGGTTTACCCACGAGCAAGTTATTATGATCTGACATAAATATCGGCTCTAAAATAAATTTATTGTTTGTGACTAAACCTTTCTTGATGTCATTATTCAATATTCAAGTAGTTTTGGCTGTGATATCATTGGCTTTTCAAGTTTAAAAATTACAATTCCTAATAAACAGGGTGATGTGATCAAAGAAGGACAAGTGATAGGCTTTGTAGATCAGTTTGGCAGTGAGCTCCCAGTGAAGGTGTGTCATGTCTCCTTTAGTCTCTCTCTGGCTCCTCTGTTACTTGTGTAGTTGTATGTTTCTTACACGTATTTATTCTGTTTGTTGAGAGCAGTCAGATGTGGCTGGAGAAATCCTAAAGCTATTGTTCAATGAGGGTGGTAAGATATCTTAATTCACCTTAGAGAATCTAAGTAATTACCCTTTGAGATAGTATGACCAAGCATTACAAAGCTCGGATCGTCTGCACCGAGAAGCGTCCACCGGTGTGTGCACCGGGACATGATTGGTGCATTCTTCTTTAAAAATTTAACTTTTTAATTGACCTTAGAGAATCTAAGTAATTTCCCTTAGAGATAGTATGACCAAGCATTACAGAGCTCGGATCGTCTGCATCGAGAAGTGTCCACCAATGTGTGCACTGGGGACATGATTTTTAAAATTTTTATTTTAAAAGGGAATGCATCAATCATGTCCACCGGTGGACGCTTTTCAGTGCAGACGATCCCGGGGCAGCATTACATGATGTGCACATGTGATACCACAAACTTGGGTTGCCTTGGTGTAGTATATCATGGGCCTTACCATGAAATTGATGCAAATATCAATTAATTTGGATAATCTTTTATCAGTCTAGACAGCCATGGTTTCATGGATTGGACCGGATCGGATCAGCTGGTCCGTATCGGGATCGGCCAGGACCGGTCCGATCCTAAGCCACGATACAATTATTGTATCAAGTATCAAGTGGCTTTGGATCAGACTGGTCCAAATTGATCCGGACCAGCTGATCCAAACCGGTCCAGTCACTAGAACAGTCCGATATCGAATGGTATCGTCGGTTCCGCCGATCCAATTTTTTGTTTTAAAGGATGATCCAACTTTTGGATCAGTTAGTATCACTAGTTTGGATCGGGATTAGTCGAGACTGGGTCGAGATCCCAAGACTTAAAACCCTATAGACAACACTATTGCTTTTGTTCTAATACTGGCTTGAATCAATACATTTAAAAAAAAAAAGGGAAAACTAATTTTTAGTTATAATTTTTGAAAATATCTTAAAGTTGGTAATGCTTTTTAAAACTTAATAAAATTGATTGTATTTTTTTAAAAGGTTTTAAAATGAGTGGTCGTGCACTGTAACGCAACCTCTCAGTCCCAAAATATTTTCAAAAATTATAAGTTCATCTCCCTCATTCAGATTTCTCCACTAGTTGGTGCATCCTTTGCCCACTGGGCGGTGTATCCCTGCCCACCACTTGGTGCATCCTTGCACCTTCAAGTGTACAAGGGATGCCCAATGAGTGGTGCACCCTTGCACCATCACCCACTAGATGGTACATCCTTATCCACTGGTTGATGCATCTCTGTCTAATAGGTGCTAGTGGACAGAGATGTATTAACCAGTGGAGAAATCTGGAAGGAGGAGAAAGGGTATTTTGGGAACTAGTGATCACGCTACATTGCACAACCACTTGTTTTAAAATCTTTTGAAAAAGTACAACCAATTCTCTGAAGTTTTAAAAAACATTACTTGACTTGAGTATAAATAAAAATGAGTTTTCCCAAAAAAAAAAAAAGAATAAAATCTGCTTATTATTGTCTTGTTTCGAATGTGCAATTTATTACAGAAGCAGTTGGTTATGGAGAACCCCTGGTTGCTGTATTGCCATCCTTTCCTGGTATCAACATCAACTGAGCCTTCAGCCTTCTTAATGTGCAATACTTCTGCTCTTACTCTTCCTTGGACAGCTCTCAGGTTTTGGCACTTTAAAAGTTAATTTATTGTACTATTTCTTTCATTTTTTTGCTACCAATTAAGGTAAGTAAAATCGATGATGTTTATTTGCTGTTATTTGAACATTGCGGGAAAAATTAACTTGAAGATTGCATCATTGGAATTAAAGCTTTCTCTTTAAGCCATTTTTGTATTGCATAGTTAATCTCAATTTTTTAGATGTTACTAGCCGCACCTGCCACCTGGGGTGCGATATATGGTTCGCTCGGATTCTTGACACTGAAATGGAGTTAGCCCTACAGGCAGATAAGAGGAGATAAGAGGACTACAATTAGGGTTGTAAATAGGGCAGGCTGGGTCAGGCTTTACTTGGTTTGGGCTCAACCCAACCTAAAATCAGTCAATCTAAACCCAACCCAAAGTCAAACTAAAACTATTGAGCCTAAATCCAACCCGTGCTCAATTTGTTGAGTTTAGGTCGCCCCCAAATAAAAAAAAATATATATATATATATATATTTGTGAAGGTAATAATAATAATATAACATTATATTTTTTTATATTCTTTAAATATATTGGACGGGACAGTGTTGAAAAGGCTAAAAAAGAAGAAACAACCGTTTTGGTATAATATTTTGGCCTGTGCCGGGTTTTTTTCGTACATACTAAACCCAACTAACTCATGAGTTCAAACACTTAATTGGGTTGGGTCAGGTTGGCTTGGCTTCGGAGTTCGGACCAATTAAACAAATGCTTAATGCTTCAGAAGAGCTATGAATACAATTTTTTAACAGAAGAAATGAGAGCCTTGAAGATCAAAATCTTGGCCTAGAGAAAAAACTATAATACCTGAAAGTATGTGCTCATGTTTGCACAGACCAAACACTATATGCTTGCATTACTTGACTGATAAAAGAATTAAGCGGGCAATCCAATAGCATATGCACAAGCACAAACATCAAACAAGCAGTGAAGCCGGCAAAATTCCTGATCAGAAAAGACAAAAAAAATAGGGAAAATTAGGGTGTAGGGTAACTTTTTAAGAATAATGCCAGAAAACTCATTTGAAAAGTCTTGGT
>JAUPMG010100911.1:0-12286 GCA_031762675.1 Pachysandra terminalis | reverse complement strand
ACATTGTAAATGGCCTAAGCACCTTGGAGAAGGTGGGTGTGATGCATACAACCCTTCTCCAAGCTTCCAAAATGATAGAACACAACTAAATACAAGTCAAAATAGGATACTCAACTTGGGATTTTCGCCGGATGATTGCCGGGAAGGTGCCGGAGTAGATGTGTAGACCCACAAGCTTCTTGGCTTTCCACTTTCAGCTCCATAGCTCCAAGAGAGAGAGGAAGAAGGTTTGAGGAAAATGAGCTTGAAAAACCTAAGTGTTCTATTTATAGGCTTGACTGGGCGAATTGTTAATACTTTCAGCAGCGGGGGGAAATCGGGATTTTGGTTCAGATCTTTTCCGATAGGCTTCGTACATAGGCTCTGTTAGAGGGATTTTCTTGTTGTTGCCAAGGCAGGTGATTTAAGTTGGCTAAATTAATTTATTGTTTTGTTTAATTATTATTCCCCTAATTAACCTCTAATTTTCCGATTACTAATTTGGCTGATTCCTCAACTCGCTTAAATTTCTTGAATTGGTCTAGTCTCCTGAGGTTATGGTTCAGTTGGTTCTCAATCTGGGTGATTGGTGAGAATAACCTAATTATTTGAATCAATTAGCTACTAATCCTAATTAGTTAAGGATCAAGGATCGGGTCATTACAACATTGGTCGAATTCAGCAGCCATGACTTAGCTGAAGTCATTGATTGAATTTTTATTATTGTTATTTAGCTTCCGCACTCGGCTTAGTAAGAGTATTTCATTTATTTTTATTACTTGTGAATGATAGCAATCCGTGTTCCATGATTTGTACCCGAAGGGCTCACTTCGAGATCCGTGTCTCCCGCATAGGGATTCGTGCCATGGGTTTTAAGGCGTGACAAGAAAACCCTAATCTAATGCTCCTTCCTTACGCTTCATGTTTCTTCATCTAGATTTGGATCTTGTTTTGAGTCCTTGGGCCCAAGTTGGTCCAAATAGCTGATTCCTGCAATGATCATGTGTGGGCACCCATCCTAGATGCAACATGGGTCATGGCCCCATGGGTATGAAATCTTTTATGCATGAACTAGGTCTTGGGTCTTGGGTCTTGGATCTTGGACCATAAGGGTAGGTTTGACTAATGGGTCCAATGCTTGATGCAATGTAATAGATTAGTAATTTTCTTATTTTAATTACCTGTTGTATAGATGTTTTATCGAGACTTTAACTTAATATGGGACTTGTACTTTATCAACTCTCTTTCCGTTGTTTATTTCCTTGGATTTGAATGTACATCTTCGCCTTAGTATTTATCCCTTAGTGTGATTTCCCAGATATACCATGATACTCTGATGTTTGGTCGTATATAGACGTTAGTCATCTCTAGAATTTTAATTAAGGTTTTTACCTGAACTTATAGTAAGAGTTGATTTGAAAACACTAGACTCGTGTTAACTTCCACTATTTGTTTGAAGGTTGTTTGTACTGGATATGATTTTAAGAACATTGTATATTTCATAACTTATATCTTATATAATATCCGTTTCACTTAGTAATCTTTGTTAGATATTGCTTATCCACTCCTAAGTTTTGTTTAGGGTGAGAGTTACGAATTCAAATTTGGGATCTCCAATGAGGCTTCCGGTTTGGTTCGTGATAAAAGTGGTATCAGAGCCTGAGCCTTCTGTTTTTGATCAATTCCCTAAGCTTTTGACATGATGATGTTTTAAAAGTTTTCAAGTTGCCGATATTTCTTAAGTTTTCTGTGTGTAGAATGTTGAATGTTGAATACTAACAATATGAGATTTTAATACAAGGGAAAAGCGGATGTTATCTTCTCTTTCACAGATACCTAGAGTGAGTTTCAATGGCCTATAAAAGAGGTCGTCATGGAGGTTTGAATCAGCCTGAGGAGAAAAAATGTAGACAATTCGTAACTTGCTAGCATACGTCAAGATGTGGGTGATATGGCCACTTTGATGCAGCGACAGCAGGCTCAACTCCATAATAGTGTGCAGAGGAATATCATTGGTATTGAGAACTTCAAGAAGTTAGGACCGACTGTCTTCAAGGGAACAACAGATCCTGTCGCAGCCCAAGCTTGGATTGACTCGATATAGCACAAATTTGAGGTCATGGAAGTAGAAGATCCAGATATGATTCGCTTTGCATCCCTCATGCTTGAAGGAGAGGCTCGAAGGTGGTCGAAGTCTGTACTAGAGATCAACCCTGTCAGCTCATGGATGAAATTCAAGGAAGTCTTCTACCTTGAGTACTTTCCCAAGACAATCAGAGAGAGAAGGAACTTGAGGTCATGAAGCTCGAGCAAGGGAGTATGTCAGTGATGGAGTACGCAGCCAAATTCACAGAGCTATCATTGTTTGCCAAGTATGCAGTGGATGAAGATGAGAAGAAAGCATTTCGGTTTCAGAGTGGATTGAGATCGATTATTATGAGCCGACTGATTGTGAGAGAATTCACGGAATATCACGAGGTTGTAGATTGTGCAAGGAAGGTAGAAAAGGATATACGAGAGTTTCATGAGGTTCGAGATCGGAAGAAGGAAAGGACATCTAGAAACTACCAAGCTGAATTGCAGTGAAAGACGAAAGACAAAGGAATCAATAAAAGCCCCACGCTTTACCCCAAATATGAAGTGCTACAACTGTGGAAGGTATGGACACCATCAACAAGATTTTCAGTTTCCAAGGAACCATCAGTGAATTTTATCTCAAGGACAGCAACAGAGTGTACCCGATCTAAATTGCTAGCAGAATCGGAAACTGGCACAACAATAACAATAATAAGACGGAGTAATTGAAGGTGCAGTCTGAATTTGGCAAGAGTGCCATTTTTCAAAATATTCAAGGTAAGTATCCTCAACGTTTCCGAATAGGTAGGAGAATTTCGAGAACGAAATTATTTTAAGGATGGTAGAACGTAATAACCTGATTAATCCCTAAAAATCTTAACATGAGATCTTAGGGTAAAATAGTAATTTAATGAGATTGGTAATTTAATTCAATTTATTAATTAATATTAGAACACTTAAAATCCTTAATCACATAAGGTGCACTAGAAAGTCCTTAAGTCACTAAAACTGATTAGATCAGCCAGATTAACTTAAGAAGCAGAATGGGCCAAATAACCTAATTTAGCAATTAAATAGGAAATAAAATGATGTAGCAACTTTAACCTTACAGTTTATGCATATTTATGTTTTAAACCATGTGATAATGTTTCCCCTTGTTTGTATCTCTGATCGAGTTAAATCCGACCACGCGATCATATGTGTTGTGCTTTTTAGGCCTTGGTACTACACACTGTAGCATGGCCCTTTTTATGTTTGAATTTGTGTTTGGATCATCTAGATGAAGTTTATGATGAGTGGTCAAGATTAATTTGAGCATTGTGTTTGTTTGTGTGGTTTAGATCTAGTGTATTTGTTTGTGTGGCTAGGATGGAAGGAGAGAGGGAGTTGGTAGTGGGGAGTACCAACTCCCACTAACCATTCTAATCCTAGGGTCTAGATTTGAGTTGTTATATTTGGAGGGCTAGGATTGGTTTGTGTTGGATCAAGAGACATGGGTCTCTTTGTTGATAGAATCTCATGTTTCTGTTGGTTGGGAGGTTTTGTGCTTGAGATCTTGAAGGAGAAGAAGAAGAGAAGGCCTTGCGTGTTGGCATCTCATGTTGCTTGCTTTCATATTTGCTAAGGTAAGTAGATGCCTTCATCTTTGTTCTTGATTCAAGTATATTTAGGGTTGATTCTCTCCATTTTCTAATTCATGCATGCTTTGGAATGTTAAAGAATGGATTGAATGTCTTGATTTGGACATGATAATAAAGAAGTATGTTTTAAGGAATAAAATGTGTTAGAATTGGTTGACAAATGCATATTTAAGGTTTCCCTTTAGTTGAATTTTCATTTGGGGAGAAAACCCCTTTGATTTGGCTGATTCGCGACGTTCGGCAACCTCCTCGGTGCGTCGAACACTTCGCCGAACGCTTTTTGGGCCGTCGGTGGACTGTTCTGTACACCAAATAGGTCACTGAGCCTCTTGTTATACCCCTGACCTTCTGTTCTGGTCGTCGAGTGTCAGTTCAACGCACTGAGTGGGCTTCAGTGAGACGAAGAGGGCACCGAGTAGGTCACCAAGAATGAACCCCCTGGTTTTGTTATTGAGTCTTAGTTCGGTCCGTTGAGATGGTCGCCGAGGCAAGCTTCGGTGTGCCGAGATGGTCGCCGAGGACCTCAGCGAGCCTGGTTATTTAGCCCAAAATTCTGATGTCTTATATTCGATAAACATTTACATTGTTTACAATTCAAATTGATGATATACACACTCAAACTTAGTTGAAGTGCATTTTGTCCTTGTGAATTAGTTCTATGTGCTGTTAAATCTCTATATATAATGATGTAGGGAATAAATCCTTTAGTTATTTATAATGTACCTTGTAAATAAACTAGGATCGATCTAATTATATCAAGTATAATGTTATGTTGAGTTCAAATGCGATTGTTCGTATGCGTGCTTCTTCATGGACCCGTTTCCATGTGTTGATGAAATATGATGTTATTTGTGGTTAATTGTGATTGTTTAACACACTTGTTTCTCATTGGACCCTTGTTCATGAGTTATGAATATGACTATTAGATTATGGAAAATATGCAAGTGTGATGGAGGTTGGTATGCGAGTTAGTCAATAATGCATATTGTATATTAATTGTGATCGTTTAGTTGAGTTTATATGATTTCCTCTTTATAGATCCACTATCCATGTTACTTAGAATGTGATTCATATTACTTGTGAAATTGATGAAGTACATGCTTGTTGCTTGTTATTACACCTTGTACAGCAACTCACATGCACTGCATTGGCTCTTGACCATTGATTTGGTCTATGAGTAATACCCTATTTCCTGAGTCCATATTTCTGGGACTCAAGATTATTACATGAGAATATTATGATCTGAAAATAATAATAAGTGAGGAGACTTATATTTATGAGGGTTGAGAGACTGATCATCCCAATAGACCTATTTTTTGTTATCTCCCATGGTGAGGGATACGTCCTAGGTGATGATCCCAAGAGACGTAAGGAAAGATGATAGGTGAGGGCTCTTCATGTTGATAATACCCAATATCCGAATCATGTGAGTGAGATCTGATAGTAGATTGGTATTGTGTGGTTCTCTGAGGATGTTAAGGGCGATGCCTTGGGATTCGTCCCTATGATCGAAAATAAAGAGAGGAGTTTGTGTCCTCTAGGTTGAAACCCCTAGAAACTATGTTGCACACATAGATTAATCTACTATTTCTATCATATATTGGGGGATGGATCTGTGTGAGCATCCTCGGGTAGCATGATTGAGATCATATAATGAACCAACATTTAACGTTTACTAGACAGAAGGGATCTGATCTTTATCTTTGGGTGTGGTCATGTTTAGGGGGGGATGGTTCGTTTAGAAATCTTGCCTAAAGATGGATCGATCTATGTGGAATCCACACAGACTCCATTTCATGTTAGAATGTTCATTTAGATCACATTTTGTGATTATCGTAAAATAGATGCATAGCATGCAATAATTAAGATTCGACCACATGCATCTCATTAAATTGATTGTTGTGTGAACTGGACTTATTGAGTAATGACTTGACTCTAAGTTAATCATGCATAATTATGAAGTTATTTACTTACTGACTAGTGTAGCTCATGCTTTTAAGAAACCACCTTTCAGGTCTTTTAGATGAAGTTTAATTGGGAAGATGAGGATCAAGATGGAGCCTGGAAGAAGATGTTCATTTTTGCTTGATGTAATGTAACAGATTAGTGATTTTATTATTTAAAATATCTACTGTAAAAATGTTTTATCATGACTTTAACTTAATATGGGACTTGTACTTTATCAACTCTCTTTCCGTTGTTTATTTCCTTGGATTTGAATGTACGTCTTCACCTTAGTATTTATCCCTTAGTGTGATTTCCCAGATATACCATGATACTCTGATGTTTGGTCGTATATAGACGTTAGTCATCTCTAGAATTTTAATTAAGGTTTTTACCTGAACTTATAGTAAGAGTTGATTTGAAAACACTAGACTCGTGTTAACTTCCACTATTTGTTTGAAGGTTGTTTGTACTGGATATGATTTTAAGAACATTGTATATTTCATAACTTATATCTTATATAATATCCATTTTTTTAGTAATATTTGTTAGATATTGCTTATCCACTCCCAAGTTTTGTTTGGGGTAAGAGTTACGAATTCAAATTTAGGATCTCCAATAAGGCTTCCGGTTTGGTTCGTGACAAAAGTGGTATCATAGCCTAAGTCTTCTGTTTTCGATCAATTCCCTAAACTTTTTACGCAATGATGATTTAAAAGTTTTCAAGGTGTCGATATTTCTTAAGTTTTCTATGTGCTGAATGTTGAATGTTGAATACTAACAATATGAGACATTAACACATGGGAAAAATAGATGTTATCTTCTTTTTCACAGGTACTTAGAACGAATAGCAATGGCCGGTAGAAGAGGGAAACATGCAGGTTTGAACCCACTTGAGGAGAACAATGCAGACAATCTGTAACTTGCCCACATACGTCAAGGTATTGGTGATATGACCACTTTGATGCAGCGACAGCAGGCCTAACTCCATAACAGTGTGCAGAGGAATATCACCGGTATTGAGAACTTTAAGAAGTTAGGACCGACTGTGTTCAAGGGAACAACAGATCCTGTTGCAGCTGAAGCCTGGATTGACTCGATAGAGCACATATTTGAGGTCATGGAAGTAGAAGATCTAGATATGATTCGCTTTGCATCCTTCATGCTTGAAGGAGAGGCTCGAAGGTGGTGGAAGTCTGTACTAGCGATCAACCTCGTCAGCTCATGGATGAAATTCAAGGAAGTCTTCTTCCTTGAGTACTTTCTCAAGACAATCAGAATAGAGAACGAACTTGAGTTCATGAAGCTCGAGCAAGGGAGTATGTCAGTGATGGAGTACACAGCCAAATTCACAGAGTTATCACAGTTTGCCAAGTATGAAGTGGACGAAGACGAGAAGAAAGCATTCCAGTTTGAGAGTGGATTGAGGTCGATGATCAGGAGCCGACTGATTGTGAGAGAATTCACGGAATATCACGAGGTTGAGGACTGTGTAAGGATGGTAGAAAAGGATATACGAGAATTTCATGAGGTTCGAGATTGGAAAAAGGAAAGGAAATCTAGAAACTACCAAGCTGAATTGCAGAAAAGATGAAAAACAAAGGAATCAGTAAAAGCCCCACGCTTCACCCCAAATATGAAGTGCTACAACTGTGGAAGGTTTGGACACCATCAACAAGATTGTTAATTTTCAAAGAACCATCAGCGAATTTCATGACAAGGATAGGAACAAAGTGTACCCGAACTCCATTGCCAACAGAATCAGAAACCGGCACAACAGCAAAAATAACCAGACGAAGTATTTGAAGGTACAATCTAAATTTGGCAAGAGTGTCATTTTTCATAATATTCAAGGTAAGTATTCTCGACTTTTTCGATTATGGAGGAGAATTTCGAGGACAAAATTCATTTAAGGAGGGCAGAATGTAATAACCTGATTAATCCCTAAAAATCTTAACTTGAGATCTTAGGGTAAAATAGTAATTTAATGAGATTGGTAATTTAATTCAATTTATTAATTAAGATTAGAATACTTAAAATCCTTAATCACATAAGGTGCACTAGAAAGTCCTTAAGTCACTAAAACTGATTAGATCAGCCAGATTAACTTAAGAAGCAAAATGGGCCAGATAACCTAATTTAGCAGTTAAATAGGAAATAAAATGATGTAATGGCTTTAACCTTCCGATTTATGCATATTTATGTTTTAAACCATGTGATAATTCTTCCTTTTGTTTGGATCGCCGATCGAGTTAAATTCGACCACACGATTGTAGTGTTATGCTTTTTAGGCCTTTGTACTACACACTGTAGCATGGCCCTTTTTATGTTTGAATTTGTGTTTTGATCATCTAGATCAAGCTTATGATGAGTGGTCAAGATTCATTTGAGCATTGTGTTTATTTGTGTGGGTTAGATCTAGTGTGTTTGTTTGTGTGGCTAGGGTGGAAGGAGAGAGGGAGTTGGTAGTGGAGTACCAACTCCCCCCAACCATTCTAATCTTAGGGTCTAGATTTGAGTTGTTAGATTTGGAGAGCTAGGATTCGTTTGTGTTGGAGCAAGAGACATGAGTCTCTTTGTTAAGAGAATCTCATGTTTCTCTTAGTTGGAAGATTTCGTGCTTGAGAGCTTGAAGGAGAAGAAGAAGAAGAGAAGGCCATACATGTTGGCATCTCATGTTGCTTGCTTTCATATTTGCTAAGGTAAGTAGATACCTTCGTCTTTGTTCTTAATTAAAGTAGATTTAGGGTTGTTTCTCTCTATTTTTTAGTTAATGCATGCTTTAGAATGTAAAGAATGGATTGAATGCCTTGATTTGGACATGATAATAAAGAATCATGTTTTTAGGAATAAATTGTGTTAGAATTGGTTGAAAAACGCATGTTTATGGCTTCCCTTTAGTTGTATTTTCAATTGGGGAGAGAACCCCTATGATTTGGCTAATTCGCGACGTTCAACGACCTCTTCGGTCCGTCGAACGCATTGCCGAACACTTTCTGGGCCGTCAGTGGACTGTTCGGTGAGCCAAACAAGTCCCCGAGCCTCTGTTTATACCCCCCCCCCCCTTCTGTTTTGGTCGTCGAGTGTCACCGAGTTTGAGTTCGGCTCGCCGAGCTGGTCACTGAGGCAGGCTTCGGTGAAATGAGATGGTCGCCGAGGACCTCGCCGAGCCTGGTTATTTAGCCCTAAATTCTGATGTCTCATATTCGATACAGATTTACATTGTTTACAATTCAGATTGATGATATCCACACTCAAACTTAGTTGATATGCGTTTCGTCCTTGTAACTTAGTTATATGTGCTACTAAATCTCTATATACAATGATGTAGGGAATAAACCCTTTAGTTAGTTATAAAGTACCTTGTACATAACCTAGGATCGATCTAATTATATCAAGTGTAATGTTATGTTGAGTTTAGATGTGATTGTTCGTATGCGTGCATCTTCATGGATCCATTTCCATGTGTTGATGAAATATGACGTTATTTGGGGTTAATTGTGATTGTTTAACACACTTGTTTCTCATTGGACCCTTGTTCATGCGTTATGAATTCGACTATTAGATTATGGATCATATGCAAGTGTAATGGATGGTTCATGTGCGAATTGGTCGGTAATGCATATTATATACTTTGTGTGATCGTTTAGTTGAGTTTATATGATTTCCTCTTTATGGACCCACTATCTATGTTACTTAGAATGTGATTCATATTACTTGTGAAATTGATGATTTACATGCTTGTTGGTTGTTATTACCCCTTTTACACAAATATTGAATGTTTAGTTAATGTGCACCCACTCACATGCACTAGATTGGCTCTTGACCATGAATTTGGTCTATGAGTAATACCCTGTTTCCTGAGTCCATATTTTTGGGACTCCAGATTATTACATGAGAATATTATGATCTAGAAATCATAATAAGTTAGGAGACTTATATTTATGAGGGTTGAGGGACTGATCAACCCAATAGACCAATTGTTTGTTATCTTCCATGATGAGGGATACGTCTTAGGTGATGATCCCAAGAGACGTGAGGAAAGTTGATAGGTGAGGACTCTTCAAGTTAATAAAACCCAATATCCAAATCATGTGAGTGAGCTTTGATAGTTGATCGGTATTGTGTGGTTCTCTGAGGATGTTCTGGGCAATGCCTTGGGATTCATCCCTATGATCGAAAATAAGGTGAGGTGCTTGAGTCCTCTACGTTGAAACCCCTAGAAACTATGCTACGCACATAGAATAATCTGCTATTTCTGCCATATATTGGGGGATGGATCTGTGTGAGCATCCTTGGGTAGCACAATTGAGATCATATGATGAGCCAACATTTAACAACTAGTAGAAAGAAGGGATCTTATATTTGGGTATGGCCTGTTTAGGGAGGGATGGTGATTTAAGACATCTTTCCCAAAGATGGATCAGTCTATGTGGAATTCATACAGACTCCATTTCATATTAGAATGTATGTTGAGATCACATTTGGTGATTATTGTAAAATAGATGCACAACATGCATTAGTTACGACTCAACCTCATGCATCTCATTTCATCTAATTAAATTGATTGTTGTGTGAATTGGATTTATCGAGTAATGACTTGACTCTAAGTTAATCATGCATAACTACGAAGGTATTTACTTACTGGCTAGTGTAGCTCATGCTTTCAAGAAACCACCTTTCAGGTCTTTAAGATGATGTTTAATTGGAAAGATGAGGATCAAGATGGATCCCGGAAGAAGGTGTTCATTTTTGCTAGATGTAATAGATTAGTAATTTTCTTATTTAAATTACCTGTTGTTTAAATGTTTTATCGGGACTTTAACTTAATATGGGCTTTTACTTTATCGACTTTCTTTCCGTTGTTTATGTCCTTTGATTTGAATGTACATCTTCACCTTACTATTTATCCCTTAGTATGATTTCCCAGATATACCATGATACTCTGATGTTTGGTCTTATATAGACATTAGACATCTGTTGTATTTTATTTAAGGTTTTTACTTGAACTTATAGTCTGAGTTGATTTGAAAACACTAGTCTCATGTTAACTTCCACTGTTTGTTTGAAGGTTGTTTGTACTAGATATTATTTTAAGAACATTGTATATTTCATAACTTATATCTTATATAATATCTGTTTTACTTAGTAGTCTTGGTTAGATATTTCTTATTCACTCCCAAGTTTTGTTTGGGGTGAGAGTTACGAATTCAAATTTGGGATCTCCAATGAGGCTTCCGATTTTGTTCTTGACAACTATGGGATATAGGTAGCTGAAAACATGTAATTCAATCCTAATAACCTGAAAACTCTTCCCACATATCTAACTCAACATTATACAGGTGTCCAAAAGTCAAACTATCAAAAAGTAATCAAAAGAGGGTTCGGTCGAGTCGTGGGCTAGGTTGTCGGTAAAAGTCTTCTCAATAGGTAGTTTATGTCAAATATATATATATATATATATCAAAATTAAATTCTAACCACAAAAAATGTCAATTAGGTATTTTAGATATGCTGGTAAAATTTCATGACAATCGGACAAAGTTGGATTTTGGGGGTACACCCCGAACTTGCCACTAGTCTTCCTACAAAATCGTGGCAACCTCGCAGTGTAGCCTCGATTTTTGATAGGCTAACCCGAGAGCTGGTTTTCTAGGTTTTCAACTTTGATGTATGTTTGGTACTTTTGATATACTTATCAGAATCACCTCAAATGTGAAACACTGTGTTCCTAACGAACTGGAGAATCATAAAAAAATATAAAATAAATTATCTAATTATTTATTCATTAATTATTTAATCGATAGTTCAAATCTTGATACAATCCCTAGTTTTTGTTCTTTTTTTTTTGTCTCTTAACATATAGTGATGGTTTCTCTATCTTTATTGAATATTTATTTTTGGGTTTTACTTATAAGAACATGAGGAACGGTTTACAAATCAAAAGACAAGAATGTAACAACCCGAAAAGTTTTGGCAGTCTGAACCGCTCAAAAGTGCAACCAGACTTTTATTTTATTTACTTTTAATTATTTCCTAATTATTATTATTATTTAAAATTGTCGATTTAATCAATAGACTAGTCTATCAGCCAGGTCGATTGTCATTCCGAGTAGATCCGACCATGGGATGCATGGGTTGCGATCTATTCCTTTCTATGGTCGTAGGGGAATGTAGGGTAGAGTAGTATATTTTCTTTGGGCAGATAGCAGATAAATGTCTTAGGATTGTAGTGAAGTGACATTTAGAATTAAGGGACGGGATTAGAAGAAATGTGGCGAAGCTCCGTGGTGTGCCAAATGGCCTGTGTGTGGAGAGAGAAGAGATAAATATCTCTTTGGTTAGCTTACAAAGCAAGCTAACCCATTTTTCTTTCATATTAGCTTTGTTTTGTCTGAGGAAAGAAAGAGAAGGAAGGGGGAGGAGAGGATCCACCGTCGCCGTTGCCGTCGTCTTCATCGCTAGAGTGTTGAAATCCAGGTAAGTGCAGATTTACGAATATAGATAGTATATTTTAGAATTTATGAATTACATGTATATCTATTTTAGATAAAAAAAATATAGGTTAGCTGAGATTTGTTTGTTGATTGATTGTACATGGTTTGAATGATTTTATATATGTAGTGCAAATGTGTACCTTAGATTAT
>JAUPMG010100900.1:0-12286 GCA_031762675.1 Pachysandra terminalis | reverse complement strand
ATGAAAGTGCGATTAAGCTTGCTGGAAATCCAGTTTTTCATGCACGTACAAAACACATTGAAACTCATTACCATTTCGTTCGAGAAAAAGTATTAACTCAAGACATTATGTTGCAAAAAGTACGAAGTGAAGATCAAGTTGCTAACATCTTTACCAAAGCACTTGCCAAAGCTAAATTTGACGGTTTTTGAAATGCTCTTGGTATTGTTGAGTATAAGGCTGCACTAAGGGGGAGTGACGAAAGTGTGCAGCTTACTGCTTTGTCCTAGTCTGTGTCCTACTTTTTAGCTAGTTGAATAAGTCTTCAGCTTGTTTTTATTTTCAGCTTATTCAGGAGTACACAAGTTGTTTAGTTGAGTCGTTTTAGGAAGATTTTAATTATAAATAAGTCTGTAACTTGAGAAAGTATAACACTTCTCTTTCTCTCGTTTTTGTCACTGGTTTCATTGAGTAATAAAGTATTGCTTCTCTTGCTTCAATATTTTTTTATGTATATTCGGGTTGGTTAAGCTCGATATTTTCTCATGTACATGAAGAAGGCCTCCAGTTTCTAAAAGAGCAACCCCTCACTAGAAAATCTTCTCTTCAGGCCTCTGCGTCTCCCTCGTTTTGCCACCCTTGCATCTGCGGGGACATATTGACTGACCGATTTCAATCACCGCCACCATCATGATAGGCCTGTCATGGAGCTGCCGAGGTTTGGGTCTCGCCTCGACAGTTGGTGCGCTTAAACGACTTATCTTTGAAGAAAGACCTGATTACGTGTTCATAGCAGATACTTTACTTGATGATCGCAAATCTCGTATCAAAATTCGGAAATTTAGCTTTGATAGATTTTTTTGGGTCCCCTCACAGGGCCGTCGAGGTGGCTTATGGTTGTTATGGCACTCTAACATCACGTTGGATATCATTGAGCATACTTCTTGGTTTATCCATTTTTCTGTTTCAAATGTGCGTGCTACATGGTAAGGTACTGCTCTTTATGCCAGTCCCCATCTTTCTATACAGCAACGTTAATGGAGGGAACTTGAGGTTCTATCTTCTAGAGTACAAGGTCCTTGGCTCGTCTTCAGAGATTGTAATAATATTGTCGATGATACTGAGAAACGTGGCGGCACGCGACTTAAAGTATACAGATCCTTTTATTTCAGACGCATGATCGATGTGTGTGGACTTCATGATTTGGGCTTTCGAGGTCAGCCTTTTACGTGGCACAACTGTCGCGATGACAACGCACGGATATGGGAGCGTCTGGATAGAATGTTGGGTAATTCCAATTGGCAGTTGCAATTCCCATCCACTTGGATTCACATGGGGCATTTTTTGAATCTGATCATGTACCCATTACCATACATGTTGATCGCCTGGAACCCAGTCTCCCACGACCTTTAGATTTCAAAGTTTTTGGCTCCAATATGAGAAGTGTGACCAGATTGTTCAGGCTAATTGTCATATTTCTCAGGTTGGTTCCCCATCCTATAAGTTTATCCAGAAACTCTCGTCTACGGCAAGGCAACTGCGACTTTGGAATACATCTGAAGTTGGCAATATTAGATCCCAGATTAATAGGTTACGGGATGAACTTGCTAAATCTCAAGAATCATTATCGCTCTCTCAAGCATCTTTTGCCCAGAACTATGCAATTAGCCGGCGCTTACCTTCCACTCAAACAAGAGGAGGATCTTTGGGCTAAGAAATCTCGCATTACTTGGCTTCGTGAAAGCGACCTCAACACTAAGTTTCTCCATACGGCAACGCTGGTGCGGCGACGTCTGAACCGTATTGAGTATTTAGTTGATGAGTCTGATTGCACATATTCTGCCACAGCAACTCCCACATCTCATATGGAAGAGTTTATTCAACATATGCCCAGTATCATTTCGGAGGTGTATAATAATGGCTTATGCAGAACTGTTTCTCTGGAGGAACTCAAATTTGCGGTATTCCAGATTGGTGCATGGAAAGCTCCCGGCCAGGATGGGTACCCAGGTAAATTTTTTCATTTCTTTTGGGATTCAATTGCTACTGATCTTTTGGAGTTGGTTCATCACTTCTTCACAACTGGTCACTTCTCCTCTGCCATCAACAAAACGTTTTGATACTCATCCCCAAGAAGAAACAGACTCAACACACTAATGATTATCGCCCGATCAGCCAGTGTATTGTGGTGTACAAAGTCATCGCCAAAATTTTAGCTAATCGTTTGAAATCTATATTCCTCAAGCTCATCTCGCCATACCAGAGCGCTTTTGTCGCACAGAGGCACATTCAAGATAATATCCTCTTGGCCTATGCAATTTCACACACTATTAGTCGGAAAAAGAAAGGAAAAAAGGGTTGGATATCAATCAAAATTGATCTTACTCGCTCTTATGATTGTCTCGATTGGTCCTTTCTTCGTGCCACAATGCTGAAATTTGGATTTTGTGATTGGTGGGTAGACCGTATCATGTTTTGTGTGTGCACCACCTCCTATGAGTTGTGTCACGTCCCAGATCTCGTAACCCTGATCCCTATGCGAGATGACATAGATTTCGAGGTGAGACTTTCGGGATCCATTTCTGGACCGCGGATTGACACGTTATAACCAAGATAAGGATGAAATAAAACTGATTTATTCATCGCACAGAGTAGCGAAAGCAAAGTATAACCATTAAACTGAATCAAAATCTAATAAACGGCTTCAGAAGAGCCCTATTACATCTCAATCTTATTTAAACATGGTTTGTACATAAATAAATAAAAAGAACAAAGCAATAAATAATTCATTTCAATGAAAAGATCCCCGACCTCCACACTGCTAGATCAACCTGCAACATGACAGTTACTTGAGCTTCAAATGTCTAGTAAGCACGATCTCATCAACTCAACATAATACATCATAATCGATTCAAGGCAGATACGCGATAATTTTTCATGCAATATGTTTATGATGAGAGTATGTCAAACAGATGCTCTAAGAATGCTCAAACAATGATATTTAATGAAACGTCTAGTGTTAATGTTTCATGCTAAGTGCCCCTCATTGCAGCTTCCAATCACACACGGTTTCGGGACCGAAGTCACTAGGAACAACCGGCAGCCATATCTTCGTTCCGGGCGCTAACCCATGGTACAAAGGCCACCATGAACTGATTTCATATGCATAATACTCAAGGTCTAGCATACCTTATGGAATCAACTATGACCCCATAACCTATTCTGTACGACTTGTAACCTACGGGACTAGTCAACCATATCTTTTCCACCTTCCGGGCACACTTAACACTCTACATTAACACAGTATGAATGCATTATTAACTCGTAAGACCCAAATGATAGTCTCCCTTTGGAGCTATCCGCGCGCCCATACACATGGATAATCCATTGGATTTCATCATTCACATCCCTACATTCCAACTCAGGCTCAGACCTATACAACCAACACTTAGAATCTATAAATGATAAGACCTCTCGAAATCTACCTAAGTGCCCATACACTCAGATAATCCGTTAAAGCCCATCATTTATAATCTAAGCTAAAGACCAATAAAATGTGTGTGTTCAGTAAGTCGGCTTAGGTGAAGGGAGTCAAGGCCTAATACGTCAATGGAACACCTGCCCAAGATCTTCCTTTGTCCCTATAATCACCTCGTGAAATACCGGACTACACTGATCATCCAAACCCTCCTAATGTCCCAAAATTTCAATTCGATGGGTACCGGTAAACTCTTATATTCATCCATCGGTAGGCCCGTCGGTGTACCGACGCCTGTCGAGGGGTACAGTGGTCTCATGTTGGTGGCGTGGTCGATGTACTGATGCCCACCGACGAACTCAGTCTCAATTACATCGGTAGGCCTGTCGGTGTACCGACGCCTACCGATCAACTCATATAGATCAATTGTATAACAATGTCGGTAGGGTTATCGGTGTACTGACGCCCACCGAAGTGTCACAGGTATCCCCTGTCGGTGGCATGGTCGGTGTACCAACGCCCACCGACGAACTCAATTTCTTATATACTCGATGCATCGGTAGGCCCGTCGGTGTACCAACCAACCTACCGACAAACACAGACCAGTTCGTCTTTAGTTTTTCCTTGGTTGTTTTCCATAGTGATTTGAGTCTAATCTCATCATTATCATTCCTAACATCTTAGGATGGAAACCCACACATTTATCTACTGGAAAAACGATAATCATGCACAAGGCATTGAAATCCAAATTTACATGGTATGCATATATATTTGTCAGAACTTCAAAGCTAATCATGGCATATAATGGAATCAACAGGATAAGTAACTTACAATGATTATCTGCTAGAATTGGATATAGCAAGTAATGTGCAAGACTCCTCTCTTCTCTTCCTCACTTCCTTCTCCTTTCTTCTGCAAAAAGGCTGGGTTTAGGTTCTCTTCTCTCTTCTCAGACTTTTCTCAGTTTTTCAAAACACAAAACTCCTGTGTTCTCCAGTGGTTAGAGTTATAGGGGGTTCATTCCCTCTATTCTCTCCCACAACAGTCCCACTACAAGACACGTTCATTGTTGACTCCTTCGACGCATGGTCGTGCTTTTGAATGTGGTCTTCCCACTTTCTCTTACACACTTAACCCTAAAGTTTGAGGAATAACATAAGGACCCCTAATCCTCTGAGTTAGTTTACAATAACCTCCCTAAGTTTAATTAAATAAACAAACCATACAAGCTTATGAAATTTAGGCATTAAATTAAATGAAACAAACCAGGAGAGAGAATCCTCTTAGTGAGTTTAGGTCATTACAACCTACCCTCCTTAAATGAATTTCGTCCCAAAAATTGCATACCTTAATCCGTGAACAGCTGAGAATAGCGTTCTCAAATCTTGGAATGATCTTGATGACTCCACTGAATCTTCACCAAATGAATGGTCTTGGTCATTAAGACTTGTTCCTTCCGGTCCAGTACTCGCATAGGTTGCTTTACGTACGATACGTCCTCTCGTACCTGCAACTGACTCTAGTCTAGAACGTGTGCCGGGTCGGACTCATACTTCAGCAACAATGATACGTGGAACACATCGTGTATTGCCGAAAGTTGCGTAGGTAGAGCTACTCTGTACACCACTCGCCCGATGTGCTCTAGTACTTGGAATGGGCCAACGTATCGTGGTGCAAGCTTCCCTTTACGGCCAAAGCGCATTACATCTTTCATAGGAGACATCTTCAGAAACACGTGATTTCCCATAGAGAACTCCAGGTCTCTCCTCCTGTCTGCATAGTTCTTCTGTCTGCTTTGGGCTGTCAATAACCTTTCATTGATCAACTTCACCTAGGCTGTAGTGTCTTAGACAAGTTCCGGTCCAAAACTACTACTTTCGCCGACTTCTGCTCAGTAGGCTGGTGAACGACACGACCTCCCATACAGTGCCTCGAAAGGAGTCATGCCAATGCTAGCGTGCAAATTGTTATTGTAAGAGAATTCTACGAGAGGTAGATGTTCTCCTCAACTGCCACCAAAGTCCATCACACAAGCCCTCAACATATCCTCCAGTACATGGTTCACCCTCTCAATCTGCCCGTTTGTCTGGGTACCCATGGCCTTCTGTAAACTCTCACAGAACCTCGATGTGAACATTGAACCCCAGTCTGAAACTATATTGACTGGCACACCATAAAGTCGCACCATCTCCCGTACATACAGTCTAGCGATCTTCTCCGTTGTGACTGATGTCCTGACTGACAAGAAATGGATTGACTTAATAAGTCTATAATCACTCAAATCGAGTCCAGCGTACCCCGAGTCTTGAGTAAATTCACAATGAAGTCCATCATGATGTGCTCCCACTTTCACTCAGCAATAAATAAACACTGCAATAATCCAACTGATCTCTGATGCTCGACCTTTACTCGCTGACAAGTGAGGCACCTAGCTACAAACTACGCTATCTCCTTCTTCATCTCAGACCACCAGAAGTTCATGATACATTTTTATACTCCTTGAATGAATGAAATACCAATAACTTTACATTACTACCTTTACCAATTAAAGTATTCAAATTCTTGTTTGTTACAAATTCTGCATCACCAGCACGGAAAAATTTACCAAGTATGCAAAATTTAATAGATCGAGCTAGTAGAATAGCTTTCTCTCTTTCCATTCATGTATGCATGTTGGTATCTTTTAAAAGATCCATCTTTAAAATAAATAAAAAAAGAAAAAGAAAAAGAATCGTCAAAATGAATCTAATGGAAACTAAAAGCGTTTTATTTTTTTTATCTCTTAAATTTGTGGCCATACACGTTTTCTACTTTTATTACCACGTCCAAAAAACACGGATAGAAATAAGGAATATTAAACACGGATAGAAATAAGGATATAAAACGTGTCGATTTGGAGTGAAGAAATACGAGCGGGTCCCAATCTAATATTTGGGCTTCTTGGCCTGTAAACTTTACGCCAATCAGTCCAGCCTGATCTGATTAAACTGCAGGCCTTTGTTAAAAAGAAGTAAAAGCCCAGTCAGTCTAGCCTGATCTGGTTAAAACTCTTCTATCTTTCCTACAATGATTGATCTCCCCATCTTTGCCCATTTTTCCATAATTATCTAATAACTTCCAATTATTGAATGGAAGCTGTCTTCCTCTCTATACGAATTCGAACTTTCCGGGCCTGCGAAAGACATCCCAACAAAGAGAGAGAGAGAGAGAGAGAGAGAGAGAGAGAGAGAGATTGTTCACCAATTAAAATCAAACATAAAAAGTAATGTAAGTAGAGCATTCAAAGCTTAAAAAACTTGCCTCCTCCTCCCAATCACGTCTCATTGTGAAGGTCAGTATTAGTGTTTGAACCAGGGTCCCACTAATCATTCCAGCCCAGATACCCTGTTTAACTACTACTTATGTAGACGTTAACACAGCATAGAAAAGTTGAAAGAAATGCTGAAACCTTGGCAGTAAAATTTTATCCATCATAAATAGCATATTCATGGTTGTTCTCACCATGTACTAACATTATCAATTCAAAAAGAAATCAAAATATCAAGTGTATTTGACAATCAGATCAAGAATTTTGCTTATCCATTCAATTGTGGAACTTTTTTTTTTTTTTTTTTTGCGTTTGGGGGATAGTAAAGGAAACTAGTTTATTATTAGAGAACAGTAAAAGACTAAATTGCTATTCTGTTGTTGACACATTCTCATACACCAGTTAGAGAATAAACCAAGGATATAAGTTGAAAAATGTAAATTGCTTCATTTTTTTCAGATTATGATTAGCCAAATAGCAGGTTGATAATATTGAAGAGAAACTGGTTTTATTGAGAATTCTAAGGTGATTACAAAGAGACTCCATGGGTCTTTAAATAGAAGAGTGTATAAGATAAACATAGTAACTTGGTCTCTAATCTAAAAACAATTTAAAAACTTACTAAATATTATAAATCAAATCTTTGTCTTGCTTTTATCTTCTCCTTGAATTCCTCAATCAAATCTCTTGCAACTCATGACTTTGGTATTGCTTTTTTCTTTTCCCTGAATCACTCCTTGATTTAATACAATCCATACTCACAAAGAGGCAAGTTCATGGAGCCACTGGCCCAAAGAGGCCCATTTTATTGCCTAAGAGGCTATTCAACCCATTGAGGTTATCCCTTCTATTGACTCATCGAGGTCTAGCCCAATGAGGCCCGTATTGTTTTCTAACTTCACACACTTTAACAGCGACAATGACAAGAGAATGGCGATTTGGAGATCGACAAGCTTAATACAATTATCATAATCAAACTCATGCAAATTTGCAGTTTGAAAGGGAGTATAGAGAAGTATCAAAAGAAGTGCATACAACCACAGTACACGTGAGATATACAATATCATGTGCATCTCACCAAGATAACAAGATGCATGATTGGAGGAGATCTGATTGAAGAATTAACAGATTTGGGAGATTTGAAGATGCATGATTGAAGGAAATCTGATTAAAAAATTTAACAAATTTGAGAAATTTGATTTGATCTGATCTTGTAAGCTTTGGTTTTGTTTCTTTATTTATTTGTGTCATTTTCTATATGTAGTGGGTGTTTTTGTGAATAGTCACCAAGTGTGATACTACTGATCGACGGGATCCTAAATCAACGAGTGACCGTATCCCGTCTCTAGAAGAACTAAAGAGTCAAACTAGCGGATCGTCTAACACAGGTCGAACCAGGCTAAGGGAGATAATGGGTTAAGGTGTTAAAGCTTCTCCAAGCCCTAGGGCTCTAATTGAGGTTATGACTGAACCTTTTGCAGGCTGTCTACGTACCCAAACAGGGATCAAGTTAGACGTAGTTCAAGGTTTGGTAATTTTTGCAGAGGTCTCTCCCCTTTTTTCATCCTCCTTCGAATGAGGGAAGTGAGTTAGTATTTGCATCTTTTTGAAGAGAGTTAACTGTAGTTAGAATTCCTAACGACAGTTTCTGATGGTGGTTAAAACGTTCACCTGGGGTAGTACGCATCATGTACCACAGTCTCTTAGGTGGACCAATCACGAGTCGTTTGGATAATTACAGGTTTGCCACTAAGAAACCGTGACATGGCCTATAACCCCAAATACGGCCAAGTGTTGGCGATTAGTAAGTATTCGTGATAATGAAAGTTGTTTAGCCTTGGCATCGTTGAGACTGTCTAGTCTTGACACCATCGAGGCTACTAGTCTTAGTACTTTCAAGACTGTGCGACATTCTACGTCGTCGAGGTTCCCTCTAAATGGAGGTAGTATTTCCTTCTACGTCTTAGAGCTTCGTTCTAGACGGAGGTAGTCTTGCTTGCTTATGACGTCATTGAGGCTCTCTCTAGACGAAGGATAGTATCGCCTATGACGTCATTGAGCATCGCTCTAGACGGAGGATAATGTTGCCTACGACATCATCGAACATCACTCTAGACGGAGGAAGTATCGTCTACGACGTCATTGAGCATCGCTCTATATGGAGGGTAGTATTGCCTACGACATCATCGAGCATTGCTCTAGATGGAGGGGTAGTATTGCCTACGACGTCATCGAGCATCGCTCTAGACGGAGGATGTATCGCCTACGACGTCATCGAGTATCGCTCTAGACGACGGAGTAGTATTGCCAACGACGTCATCGAACATCGCTCTAAACGGAGGATGTATTGCCTAAGATGCCGACGTCATCGAACATCGCTCTAAACGGAGGATAGCGTTGCCTACGACGTCATCGAGCATCTCTCCAGACAGAGGATAGTATTGACGTCTTACATTATCCAGGGACGGAGGATAGCGTTGCCTACGACGTCATTGAGCATCGCTCTAGACGGTGGATAATATCGACATCTTACATCATCCAGAGCTGTCATTCCCCTTCGGATGTAAATTCATATCGATGTGTCGACATCTTACATCATCCAGGACTGTCATTCCCCTTCGGGTGTAATTCATATCGACGTGCCGACGTCTTACATCATCCAGAGTTGTCATTCCCCTTCGGGTGTAAATTCATATCGACGTGTTCACCGAGACGCATCTCTTTGGCAAACGTGAGATGCACCTCGAAGACTCTCAAGAACCCGAGGGGTTGTCCCATCGCAGGTGGGCGCCCTCAAGTATGACTTGAGAGGATGTCCCATCATAAGTGGGGCTCTCAAGAACCGGAGGGGTTGTCCCATCACAGGTTGGCGCCCTCGAATGTGACTTAAGAGGATGTCCCAACACAAGTTGAGCTCTCAAGAATCGGAGGGATTGTACCATCGCAGGTGGGTGCCCTCGAGTATGACTTGAGAGGTATTTCTACATCGGCATCCTGCTATAAAGGGGTTTGGCATACCGCTATGGAGTACCTGTTGATATTATCTTCATTGCATATCCATTGTAGTGTTGATCATCCTGTGATTTATGTAATAAAAGGGTCATCACGGTGGCGCACTACCTTCTCCCTATATCTATGTCTTGGTTGTATATTCCTTAAACCGGTTCCTTGAACCAACCGGAGTTCTTCCTTAGGAAGTTCTTGAGGGTTATGCTCATAGGTATCAGTGAGGATCTTGCTACGTGTCGGTCATAGTCCTGACACATGACGGTCTATTATTGGGCTATCTGCCCTTACTATTTTTCATATCTACACTATATAAACCATACTTAGGGTCCCTTTGTAATCATCCAAGATTTCAATGAAATCAGTTTTTCTTCAAATATTACTAATCTTGAGGAATTATTTTATCAAAGCAAGTTAATTCTATGGATTTTAACTAAGGGAATTTATCAATATACTCCTAAAACAAAGAGCGAATAATCAAGTCCGACAATGAGTTTTCCAACAAGCCATATAGGGAGCTCTATGAACTCCGAATAGTTGTTTGAACAATGACTTACCATGTTCAGAGGGTAAAAGTTCCCTCTTTTCCACTAGATTCAAACAAGTTTTTTTTCCCCATCTTTTCCTTCCATTTTTTTTCCTGATTTTGTTCAATTTGGTTAAGTTTTGACACACTGATTACTGCTTGTTTATCTATTACTTGCATACTTTTGCAAGTGAGAATGTAAGGCATACCATTATACCCAAATGGAGGGCCCATCCATCATAAATAGCATGGTCATGGTTCTCATTATGTACTAATATGATCAATTCAAAAAGAAATCAAAATAGTAAGTGTGTTTCACAATCAGATCAAGGGTTTTGTTTATCCATTTCAATTGTGGAACTTGTTTCTTACTTTTTCCTTTAACAGTAAAAGACTACAAAGATATTCCGTTATTGACATATTAATACACCAGTTATAAGTAAGATATAAATTGAAAAATGTTAACCGTTGCATTTTTCAAATTATGATTAACCAAACAGTAGGTTGAAAATATTATTGATGTTGGGGAATTATTTTATCAGAGCAAGTTAATTCTAAGGATTTAATGAAATTTTAATCAACATTCTCCCAGAAATTACCCATCTTCAGAGGAAAACAGTTCCCACTCTTCCACTAGATTCAAATAAGTGTTTTTTTCCCTTTTGTTTCCCCCCTTTTTTTCCTTGTTTCATTCAATTTAGTTAAGTGTTGCCCCATTGATTACTGTTTGTTTATCTATTACTCAACTAAATTCAAATAAGTGTTTTTTCCCCCACTTTTTTTTTTGTTTTCTCATTTTTCTTATATTGTTCAATTTTTACTTCTTGTTTATCAATTACTCACATAGTTGTGCAAAAGAGAATGTGAGAATGTAAGTCATACCATTATACCCAAATTGAAGGCCCATCCCATCAAAGCTCCAAGAGGGACCCCTATGATGTAGTAGCTCCCTATGTTTATATACGCCACCAGCACTTGCCATCCAGATCCAACAGCCACCCCTAAGGGAAAAATCATGTTCACAATAATACATATCAATAGATGTGTTCGAGAAGTTTTTTCTGTGCGAGATTGAGAATTTGGAAAGATCCTCTCACCTGAGAAAACCGGTTGAATGCAATTAAGCAGAATGGTGACTGCCAATAAGATTGCTAACTCATTGGCGGCATTCAGAACAATGATACTGGAAGTAAAGATCAATGCAAACTTGTTGCGGAAAGCCAAGATCACGGAGCAGAAGAAGAGGCCGACAATTACAGAGGTTACGGCTGACATTATGGTTGCAAACTTGGCGCCTTTCACATTGCCTGCACCAAGCTCATTTGCTACTCGTACCCTGATTACCAAAATGACAATATAGAGCAGAATAATATTGGAATTAGAATTGGGTTTTTTATATTCCAAAGCCAACTTCATCTTGAAGCTGCTGAGTCTTATATTCCTTTATACTTGATGAGATAGAAAATCAAGCATTTGTTGTTGATTGGGATCGAGCAATAATAATAAACACAGTAAAACGAAAATCAAAACAATGCCCATATATATACATGGTTCGGCAAAGCCTACATCCACGGGAGCATAGTGTTAAGTATCGGTCGATCCTGAATTGGATTGGCCGATACATCTTGAGATCAGCTCGGGACGAGTCACAATCCCAAGCTGATCCCGAAAATTGCGAAAGTTCTCTGACTTGGTCCGAAAGCGAGTCAGATAGTCAGATCCAGATGATCTGCCTTGGTTTCGGACGAGTCAAATCAGATGATCCAAAATGGATTGTCTGCCCTCATGAATTTTATGATTTAAAAAAATTAATAAAAAATTGTGCCATGTTTTGATGGGTCGATCCCCGATCTGATACCAAGTTTAAGCACTATGCATGGGCAAGGAGAAGTTTCCACTATATCAAAAACCAAATGCAAAGAAGAAAAAGTTAATATCTATATATATATATATATATATATATATACTCTAAAGCATTTCTTTCCTGAAC
>JAUPMG010100899.1:0-18982 GCA_031762675.1 Pachysandra terminalis | reverse complement strand
AGCATCCTCTTGTTGCAGCCGACGTTTGAAGGAGAAGAAACACCTACGAGAAGTTTTTCCCAACCTCAAAAGATTCAGAGGTAAGTTGCTGGAATATGTATAGTTTTCTTATCGAGATTTAGATCTCAAGTTTTCTGGTTTTTATGTTTGATTGTGCGAATTCATGATATGTGTTTGAATCTTCATAAAAATATGTTTAAATGTTGTGTTTAATATATGTGGATGATTTTGGTGTTGTGGATGTGATTATATGTTGTTTGGACTTAATCCAAAACTCAGGAGTTCGGATTTTGAAACACAAAAAACCCAGAAAAAGACCATATTGCATAACAGTTCGGTAGAGTAGGTCCACTGATCACTCCACCGACAGAGACCCAAAATTAGTTCAAAATGGGTGTTCGGTAGGTGTTGGTACACCGAAAACTCCACCAACCGCTCCACTGAACCCCTGAGATTTCACAGTGACCAATCAGTCCACTGACCACTCCACTGACAGAGACTGGATGTTAGTTCATTTTGAGTGTTCGGTAGGCGTCGGTATACCGACCACTCCACCAAAGACCCTCTGAGATGCACAATGGTGTGTGATTTTGAGGATGACCTAGGTGGATGATGTGGGGCTTAGGCCATTGATTGATATTGGATTCCGGAAGCAAGATTTGACCTGAAGGCATCTAGCCTACCTGTGAGGAGTCAATCTTGGTGTTCCGAGGTTATTGTGACCATTATCCCACCTTAGGTTTGATTCGGATTGACTGTAGAAGTTTGGTTAATTCGTTAAATTGTTTTCTCTTGTTGTGATAATGGATAGGAAGCTTATAATGGTTTGCAATCAGATTATCCGCGTGTATGGGCACGCAGATAGTTTCTGTTGTTGATCTTCATTTGGTGTCCTAGTTTAATTCATTACATACTAGGCTGATATCAAATGATAAGTGAACCATGAGGTGAAAATCTATGAAGAAACTACTGCGAAGCCTTCTGTTTGGGTTGACTATATACCCGTGGGATGAAAGAGCCCACTTAAATTAGGGTAGGAGGCCAGACACCATCCTATATAGGTTAGCTAGTCCTCGAGTATGGTACACTCGTAAATTAGCCATATGGTAGCCTTCATGCCATGGGTTAGCGCCCTGAACGAAGAGGGGACTTCCGGCAGTTCCTTGGACCATGTCCTAAAATGGTTATTGTTGTTGAGAAGCTTCATGTGAGGTCCCCTTTATCGGGAGGTGTTAGTCTTAGCACATTCACCGTGCATTCATTTCATTATTGGTGTGTTACTTCTCATTGCATTCATCATAGGACATGTGATTGACTCATTCATCTCATCTCATCTCATATTAAAATACTCATTGTTGTTATTATGTTATTGTTGTACTAACCTTGTGATTTGATCTCCATAAGAGGACGGGTGACTGTTTCATGCTTCTTACTGGGCATCATAGGCTCACACAACTATTCATGTTGCAGGATGGGAGGATTGACCGAGTTAGCTGTGCTGTTGCTGATTAGTCGGCTTGGATGTTTTTGTTTTTGCTTGTTGGCTTATACTCCCGAGGGAGTTTGAATTTTTGATATTTGATGTAATAACTGGGGGTTGTTGGAACGTAGTTTGGATTTGATTTTAGACTTGTGGATTCTGGCTCAGCTAAAGCCAAGGATTATGTTTTGAAAATTTTTATGGTTTTTTTATTTTAATTTTATTGTTGTAAGATTTTTGCACTCTGATTCAATGGTTTAATAAAGGTATCTATTACTTTTATTTTTGCTTGTGGTTTGGTAGCAATTTGCGGTCTAGTTGTGGATCCCTAAGGTCTCACCTCAAGATCCATGCTGTCCCTCATTGGGAATCGTGCCACAGGATCTGGGGCGTGACATACACCTTCCACCCTAAGCACAGTAGTAGTCATCTAGGAGGATCTAAGGGTTAATGAGGATATGCCACTAGTTAGAGAAAAAAAAAGTCTCTGAAGTGTTTAGAGAGAAACAGTCTACTAAGCACCCTCAACTACGACCGGTGTTACTTTTTGAAACATTTGCGGGTGCAAATGCTTCAAAAAGGAACATAAAAACTTTTGGATTTAATCGGTTTCATTTTGTTGAAGCAGTGAACAGAGCGAGAGGATTATGGATTCTCTGGAGTGATAATGTTTGAGTGGAAATTTTATTTTCAAATACTTGGATTGTACATATGTTAGATAAGTCATATAGGCCAAGAACCATGTCTTTTGTCTTTTGTTCACATGCATTCTAGTTTAGCCAAACAAGCAGAACAATGGATGAACTTAAAGCAAATGGTCAGTGATGTCAACATAGCGTCGACAGTGGTAGGTGACTTCAATGTCACGCTGAACTCTGAGGAAAAGCATGGAGGAAATCAGGCTAGCCCTTCTCAGGCCTATCATTTTGTGGATATGATTGAATATTATAATTTTGTGGAACTAAAGGATAAGGGCACAAAATACACTTGAACCAATGGTCAAAAGGGTGCGGGGCGCATCCTGTAAAAACTGGACCGATGCCTTGTAAATATTGAATGGGCCGAATGATTACCTAATGCAATTGTGTTTCATAAACGGAGAATTTGGTCAGATGATTGCCCGTTAGAGGGCCAATTACATCCGACTAAACCAAGAAAGGAAAGGCCTTTTCATTTTTATGCCTTTTGGATTGATGGAGAGACCTGTAAGAAAACCATTAAAACATCATAGGGAAAACCACATATGAGCTCTCTCTCTCTCTCTCTCTCTCTCTCTCTCTCTCTCTCTTATGCGTTTAACTCAAAGGTAAAAACTTTAGTAGAAGACCTCATATTATGGAATAAAAGAGTGGTTAGGAATATACAATTCAAGGAAAAAAGAATCCTAGAAGAAATCTTTGACGTCCAGATGGTCCTTGAAATCAAAGAAGATAGGGGCCTAATAGAGAAAGGGAAAGACCTTCAAGCCAAATACATAGCGGCTCTACTACAACTTGAATCATGTTGGGCTCAAAAGTCTAGGATTAAATGGCTAAAGGAAGCGGACCTTAATACAAGACTCTTTCACTTCACCACATTATTCCGATAGAAATATAATTATATCAATTCTATAAAGGATCAAAATAATGTGGAAGAGAAGGACAAAGAAAAAATATAAACAAAATTTGTGGGCTATTTTCAAGACATCTATATAGAAACATACTAGACCAATGAGTTTAGTTTGACTGGCTTTCTACATAAGCAAGTCAAGGTTGATGATAATGCAAACCTCACCAAAATTCCTAAGAGATAGGAAATCTAGGAGGTAGTCAATCAGTTAGCCCCATTGAAAAGCCTGGGACCCGATGGATTTTAAGGGATATTTTACAAGAAGTATTGGGATGTGGTGGGGGACGAGGTGGCCTAGATTGTTAGAGTTTTTTTCATCACATGATCCTTCTGTCGCACCATTAACCATATATTGTCGTAGCGGTGAAAGTGGAAACCCAAGGAAATTAAATGAATTTCAGCCAATAAGCCTATGTAATTTTATATATAAGATCATATCCGTGCTTATTGTGAATCGGTTGGAACCTTTAATGGCTAACTTAGTGGCACCCAACCAATCGGTCTTTTTCTCCAACATGTCTATTCATGACAACATACTTATAGCCCAAGAAATATTTCATACTTTGTATGAGGAACAAGAAACAAAAGGGAAGCAGGGGCTATATGGACTAAAAATAGACCTCTCAAAAGCCTATGACTCTATCAATTGGGACTTTATAGAGCACACTCTTTCAAATTTTGGGTTTAGTAGTTGTTGGACGCAAATGATTATGTTCTGTATCAAATCTGTATCCTACAATGTCCTGGTTAATGGGTCCCCCACGGGTCATATAGCACCTAAGAGAGGGATTAGATAAGGTGACCCCTTGTCGCCCTATATATTCATTTTGACCCAGCAAGTGCTATCAGAAGCCCTTAACTATGCCCAACAAGTTAACCTCATAAATGGAATCAAAATAGCAGATCATGGCCAACCTAATGTACATCGACGATTTTCTAATTTTGGGGCATACAATTGATAGAGAATGTGAGGTTGTGCAACATATCCTAGGAAAGTTCTATAAAGTGGTCAACCATGGAGTCAACAAAGAAAAATCGACTTTGGTTGCTAGCCCGAATTTCAAAGGCCCACTCAAAAGGAAGCTGATTGAAAGATTTGAGCTCCCATGTGCTAGGGAGTCTAAATTGTATATAGGAATTTGTATGTTTAAGGGCAAACCCAAGAAACAAGACTGTGCTGATCTCATGGCAAGGGTAAACAAAAAATTAGTCAATTGGAAAAGCAAACTCCTAACCCAGGCTAGGAGGTATACACTAATTAGCTCCACCTTGGCTAGCGAACCATAACACTAAATGTCATGTTTAATGCTTTTGGGTTCGATACTCAAAGACCTGTACATGGAGGCAAGAGATTTTTTCTAGCACAAGCATGGACAAGACCGCGCTTTGCACACATTAAACTTGAATAAAATTTGTGCATCAAAAAGAGAGGGGACGGGGAGGGGGGGTGACAATGTCAAAAAATCAAAGGCCTTTAATGAAGCACTCATGCTCAAAGGGGCTTGTCAACTGATATTAGGGGATAATTCTTTGTGGACCCAAATGATGAAAACTAAGTACCTAGGCAATGGGCCTTTCTTGGGGACCCAAACAAACCAGATTAACTCTCATGTCTGGAAACAAGTGGTGAAACTTAAAAACAAGGTAGATGAAGGACTGGCATGGGTGATAGCAGATGAAAAACCAATTAAGATCTCATATCATAAATGGATTCCTAAGATGCTTAAAGATGGTGGCAACTCAATCTGCCACAAAATGCAAATATCGACATGGTTGCAAGCTTCATTGAGTAGGTAAGCAAAACTTGGAGTATTTCTACACTGAAAAGACATTGGCCAATGGATGCGGTGGAGCAAATTAGAACCATCCACATTAACATGAGAGGCACGTCTGATTGGCTTCTATGGAAAGGAACAACAATGGGAGCTTTTCAGTAGAATCAGCATAAAACAACATCCACTTCAGGAATCCTTCGAGCGAGGCAGGGAATGAATGGTTAAAAATTTGGTGCTTGCCAATTCCACAAAAGGTACGTATATTCCTTTAGAAAGGTGCTAATCAAGCTTTACCTACAAGTGATTTACTTAGTCACAAATTAAGCAAGGAATGCGAGGTATGTCATCTTTGTAAATCTAACAAGAAAACTCAATTGTATGTATTCTTTGAATGCCACTTTGCTAGAACTCTTTCATTTGCATTGACCGGGGGGAGGGGGGAGAGGTGGAATTCCCCAATGAAATGAAAATAAAATAATGGATGAAAATGGCCTATAAATCTGTCAAAGATCGGATTTCGGATTATATTGATGACCTTCTAGTTAGGGCTGTAAACGAGCCGAGTCGAGCTTTGCCCAACTTGGCTCAGGCTCGTCAAAATTTTTAGGCTCTAAGCCAGCCGAGCGTTGCCCAGCTTGGCTCAGGCTCGTAAAAGCTCGGCTCGCAAAAAGTTCGACTGATAAAAAGCTCAACTCGTAAAAAAGCTTAGATTTGTACAAATGCATTAATATTGTAGTTGATAATTATTAGTATATGTAATGTAATATGCTAACATGCGTGTTTAGTATTAATACATAATATAAGATATAGCAATATGAACGTAAAATCTCATATACAAATTGAGCCGAGCCTACCCAAGCTCAACTCAAGCTCGTTAAGATAATAAGCTTTTTTTCGGGCTCAGGCTCGGCTCGTGAGCCTAATTATAGAGATCAGGCTCGGCTCATGGACAGCCCTACTTCTAGTACTGATGATGAGCCAATTTGGAAATTGACTTAATTCAATCATAATATGACACGTGGCAAGGTCAATTGTGTAATTATACATCCAAAGAATGTATAAATTAGAATTTTGAATATTACTGGAAATGTATATTTCATAGAAAGACCATTCAGGGAGAATGTTTCAAAATTAATAGTATATTTAAAAATCCTACTTAAGATAGGCTTCAAATCATATTCTCGAAAGAGAACCTTCGAAACATTCAAGCATTTATTAGGTTAGCCACCTCGAGAGGGCCAATTCGTCTTCATAAGTATTATAATGTCCCATTTGGGAAATTATCAGTATAATGCTATTTCAAAGTTATATTTTGAAATAGTCATCATTATGTATTTCGAGAAAACATCTAGAAATAGCCAAGTTATTATCTCAAAATCATTGATATTCTGAAACACCTTTCGGGATAATCATGTTAATGACTCGAAATCGAAATCACTCACTTAAACATAAGGAGAAATAAACATTAGACTTTCAGGAATGGAGGGCCAGAGAGATAAGTCCTATCAAGACTCTCGAAGTTCTTGTAGCATTAAAGGACTTGAATTAATACAGAAGAGTATCATCACTTTTATAACGTTATATTCATTAAATTAACCAAACATTTTGAAAGCATTTATTAAAACATTGCATATTGAATTAGGCATTTTGAATATTGAATATTCAAATCAAAATGTCTGTTCAATCAAACGTTGTCAATCCGTTCATGAAACGCTGCAAACGGTTAAATAACGAGTCTGAGGCTATAAACGGAGGATGAAGCATCAGAAAGAGGGATCGGATCTCTGGGCATTGACATTCTCTGAGAATTATATAGCATTTGTCTTAGAAATCCTATTTTCTGAAATCAGTTAAGTTCTGTGTTGTCTCTCTGAAAACTCCTGACTGATCTTACCATTTTTCTCTCTTTGTTTAATCTTCAACGAAAGGAAACCTTTCGTTGGAATGGTCTTTCTTTGATTTAGTCCAACGAAAGGAAGTATTCGAATCCTTCGATTGCTCAAACTTCCCCGATAAATTGACATTTGGACATTTACCGGTTTGTGCATCACCATTTTTGGCGACTCCACTGGGGAACTTGAATTGTTTCCTACTTCTTTTGCATTTAAGATCAGTTTCAGATTATTGAAATGGCCCCAGAACTTTCTATCAAAAACACTACTGGAACACAGGATCCTCCTGTAGACCTTGTGAATGATGTTCCTGCAATTGACCCTGCTCTTATTCCACCAGTATCTGTGCCTTCATCTTCGAATGCACAACCCAAAGTCATTTCTTTGTTGGAGAATATGGATTTTATGCATCAACAGTTGATGGTTGTCTTAACCAAACAGGCTGCAACTGCAGCACAGGCAGCATCTCAAGCAGGCTGCAACCACCAATATTTCGAGAGAGGAACCCATCAGGCCTACTTTCGAGAATTTTTCTGGTAGTTTACCTTCACAGGTAATTCTACCACCAGTAGTTGCTCCACCAACTATTCCATCAGCATTACCATCTTCTACTCCTCATTTTTCCACCCTTGAGGAAGTAGAATCACTTCTGAAGAAATCAAAAACTTGAGATCTTGAATGGGTCAACAGTGACTACTGTCCCTTATATCTTATTTCATTCTTGAGCAAACTATATTCTAAGGATTATGTAAGTCCTAAATTTTCCAAGTTCACTAGCCAAAAGGGGGATGGGAAGGAGCACATAAGTCGTTTTATTGAGGCTTTGGGAACCCATGCTCCGAATAATGACCTCCGCTTGAGAGAATTTTCGAAGTCCTTATCAGACAAAGCCTATACTTGGTATAATAATCTCAAGCCAGGTTCTGTGGATACTTTGGAGGATATGACTGCTCTTTTCCACAAAAACTTCTACATCGCTGAGGAAGTATATACTATCACTGAATTAACCAGGGAACATCAGGGTCATTCTAAGGGCCTTGTTAAGTATGCTAAGCAATTTCATGATTTGATGATGTCTTGCACAGAAACAGTTGCTGAAGGTCAGTCTGTTGAATATTACATCATTGGGATTCTTCCCGAATATAGAATTCATTTGGAGAATCTAGGAATAACAAGTTTCACCAAACTATATGTTGTTGCTCGAAAACTCGTGTTTCGATGCCCAGCATTTTGAGAAAGAATTAAAGGAAAAGAAATGAGACTATTCTAGTTGATGATAGTCCTTCAAAAATGTCAAAGAAGAATGAGAACAAGGGTTCTCGAGATTCTCGAGATCCTCCTCCTCAGCCAGATTGTACACCAGCTCAGTTCAACATCTTGTTTGACAATTGGGTGAAGGATGACCGTGTAAAACTTCCTGTTCCAAAGAAAGCACCATCAGCAAAAGACCAGAGTAATCCGAAATTTTGCAAATATCACCAGTATGTAGCTCACAGTACTTATGATTGCTACTCCATGAGAAGGTTGTACTATCTTCGAGTGAAACTTGGAGAAATCGAACTGTAACCCGAAACAATTCACACTGATCCTTTACTTAATCATAAGGGTAAATGGGCTGCTATGAATGTCATTGTTTCGGAGGTAACTCGATACATTGATTATCCTATAAGCATAGACTTGCTGAAATATCAAAGGCTCGAGGAGAGTATGAAGAAAATAGGCTTTTCGAAGGCTGGTTAGATGACCATTCGAGCGTATGTTCAGAGGCTGTCATTACGAGAAGCAGAGGAGGAATGTGCCAATGCTATCTCAGAAGAAGGTTTGATAACTTTCGGACTAGAGGACATGATGGCTTCGTATGAAAACCATGGAATGGCCTTATATCTGAACTCTGTTCTACAGGGTGTAGACGTTTGAAGATCCTTAGTGGATGCAGGATCTTCCTTGAATATTATTCCAAAAGGCATTTTGAAGGCTATCGGAGTATCATCCGAAAGGGTGGTCCCTCAAGTAATGAAGATTTTTGGCTTCGATGCTTGAAGCCAGTATGCTTTGGGTCATGTGACCCTCGAATTACAAGTTGAACCGTACATATATCCACCTGATAATATTAATATTCATTATCGATAAGTTGACAGAATCAAAGGAAATCAAGGATGAACCTATAAAGTTGTATACTTATTATTTGTGGTTTCTTTCCAGTAACTTTGTCAAAGTCAAAAGAAACCCTATCTTTCGAAACAGGATCACTGGAGATTTTTACAGGAGCAGCTGGAGGTAGGCTCTTACTCTGAGAAGCCTTCTCACTAGGCAATTTTCTCTTGGAAGAATGAGTTGACTTCTCAATTCCTTCTCCATCTCGAGAGACATTTTCATGAGAACTCGAAACCAATTCTCGAACGGAGGAATCAGGATAAAAATTATAAGGAGAAGGGACGGAAATACCTTTAGAAGAAGCACTCGTTTTACTTTTCTTTTTCTTTTTTTTTCCGAAAAATACTTAAGTCTTGCATCTCAAAGGAGTATGTTTTGCTCTGAGGGCGTAATGACCCGAACCCTTAAAAAGAATTAATATTTACATTTTCTAGTTTATAGTTAAATTAATACAAGTATAGGGGTATATTTATAATTATCTTATATTGGCTTAGGGGTTAATGTGTTATTACCTTTACTAAGGGGTAATAACTGTAATTTAGAAACTTGTTTCATTTTGCTTAAAACGTGAACAACAAACTAAGTTTTAGCCAAAACTTAGTCAGCAAGATTTGCTTTGGTTAGTGGACTAACTAACTTGGCTAAACAAAGTAAATCAAACTGCTTAATTAACTCTTGGCTTAGGAAAAATGAAGAGACAATCTTTGTCTTAAAACCCCAAAGGGAATAGTTAGGGGAGAAAGCTAAATACTTAGAGTGGTTTCTGCAGAGAAGAAAGAAGGAAGGGAGAAGATTGATAAGGAAGAAGGAAGATTGAAACCAGAAAACCTGAGAAAAATACCAAGTAAGTAGCTTATCCGGCCTTCTACAATGATTTTTTGGTTAAAATTTATTAATTTACTGTTGATTTGGTCTTTGAGCATGATTTATCAAATTTATATATACTAATTTCCATGATTTGGGAATAGAAGGATTTCCAGAAAATAGTTTACATAGTAATACTAGAACGTGACAGTTTATGTTTGATTTCATGAATTAATTTTGATGTTATGAATTAAATGAATATTTTGACAGCATGGTTTTGCTTTGAATGTTAGTATTTTTTTAATTGATTTCATATGTGAATTGGATTCATGAAAACACTCTTCTTGCATTTTAGAAAATTACAGAACATATGCCAATTTTATTTATCAACTACTTAACACATGTAAATAATTTGTATAATTTATTTTATATTTTATTTAGATTCTCATATTCGTTAGGAAGACACCAAAACCAGTTTGAGACAATTCTGTTGGGTAATTAAAAAGATATGGCCAAAATAGTGACTAAAGATCAAAGCTGAAAAATAGCCCAGAACACTGTTTCTGGGAATGTGCGATCGAGCGCAGTGCGATCGAGAACAATATTGTGATCGAGCGCAGTTTTACAGGAACATATTTTTGACAGTATTAAACCTGTAAGTTATATATGACTTATTTGTGAACCAGATTATAACCATTCCTCAAGGATATTGAGAGTTGTGATTTTCCCACTTATACTTAGTGGATGCGATTTTTCACTTATCTTAAGTGGATGGATTTCCCACATATGGATGTGGATGGATTTCCTACCTGTGAAGTGGAGGGATGAACAAAATTATTATGTAATTACTGGATTGTGAATGGGAATACCTATGATGTGTTTCATAGGATTACTTGCATGTATGGGCGCGTAAGTAGCTTTCACGGGAACATATCATTTGTATATCCAAAGCATCATAGGAATGCTTATGAGGTTTTCCATTAGATTACTTGCGTGTATGAGCGCGTCAATAGCTTTCACGGGATTACATCATTTGGATTCCCTAGGATAGGCATTCATAGTATGATTGGTGAAATGTTAGGTGTTCCTTGGAAGGAAAGATGTTTGGGTTGCCTATTTCGCGTAGTGTGAAAGTCCTACAAATGAGTGGAAGATGGTGGTCGTTGAACCATGGGTTATCACCCGGATTAGCGCGAGGGGCTTGCCGGTTGTTCCTGGAACACATGTTCCGAACTGGATATCCTGAGGACACTTAGCATGACATCTGATCATAGGTGCATTACTTGCATACTGTTGTGTTCATTGGATGAGCATCTTAGAGCATTGTATTTCACATTCATATCCATCGTATCATATCATTGTTTATATTGTTTATCGTATTACTGGTTTATCGGACGATTTTATAATCATATTTTCATTGTATGTTAACTGGATCTTGCTTTCTGAGTATTCCATACTCATGCAGTTTCTCATAACTGCAGATTGATATAGTACTTACAGACGAGGGGACTTGGACGTGTGATTACATATGGACTTTAGATTTCATTTTCCTTCGATTCAGACTTTATGTTTATTTTACTTGGATGAACGGCTCTGCTGAAGCCTTTGATGTTATTAAGTTGAATACTCTGATGTAATAGTTAGTAATTATTTTCGCTTTTGTTACTCTGACTTTTATGAATTAAATTGAGGGCTTTCTCATGCCTTGTTCAATATGATATCCCCGGTCTAGAAATAGATCCCGAAGGTTGCACCTTGCGATCCGTGCCTTCCCACCTAGGGATGTGAGTCATGGGATCTAGGGCGTGACAGAGGGTTCAACTTCAGCCTTTGGAAATGTGTCGAAGTCAACTAGTAGAAGTTGCCAAAATTTTGCCAAGTACTTAGACGATCCGGCCAATCTCGAAAAAGCTGCAATGATAACATTATCAAAAGCCCAAGCACACTCCAAAGCTTCTGAGATGACGAATCATTGGCCAGCCTCTCGAGGAGAAGAAACCGCAATAGGAGTTATCTGAGGCATTGTCTAATCCACTCCAAACTGCCTCAGCTCTCTGTGAGGATTATAATGAAAGGCACTTGCGAAGTTGCCTTCAACCATTCTAAGAACATAACCATAATGAATGGTTACCATATACACCTTGAAGAATGTCGATTGAAGATTAAAATCTAAAACCGGAATAAAGGTATCCCTATCATCAGAAAGAATTTAGTAATCAGTAAAGCCAATTTTTCGAAGATACGACATGTACAGAAATTCGCTTTCTTTATCCAAAACATCTATCAAGTTAACACTCTTGTTAGGAGAACAATCAACCAAAAAAACAGAGTGGACGTGGGAAGAAGTGGTGCGTAAAATCACTGTATTTGGAAAAATCTTAATTGGAGCGTATTTCGGGTAGCACTCCCAAAAGAAGACCAGAAGAAAGGCTATGTCAATAACAGTTTCGAATACTCGAGCACCCCGTGATCAATCTTGATCAATAATAAAAAGATTTAGACCCTCATATAGGTTACCCAGAAAAAGGGGAGCTAACGGGACCTCGAAACCCTGAGCTAACTTAATAGCCAATGGAAATATTTTCCTATGAATTTTATCAGAAGGGAAACTGGGAAGAATGAAATGAGAAAGCCAAAGAGAAAGGAAAACTTCAAAGTAAATAGGGCTATTCCTACCCATACCCATCCCTATGGAAAGAATGTTCAACTTACCCTTGACATGTTCTTCTCTTCAAAAAAGCGAATCCACCCCGCTATATTATTTTGAGAACTTTTACCCCCAAAGGATGAACTAGCCTTCTCCAGAATTGTTTTCGCCATTGAATGGTCTAAACCTTCAATCAAAGCTTTCTCAGTCTCGAGTTCTTTACGAGATAAGGATAAATCACCAGGATGAGCATCCTCAACAACGGGAAAACTATACAAAGCCCTTACATCTTCAAGAATTGGAGTAATGTCTCCAAAAGTTGTTATAAAGGTATGAGTATGGATTCCAACGGAGGAGGAAAGCTTTCAACCCTTCATTATCACGAGAAATCTGCGACATTGAAGCTCGAACAACATTATAAATTCCAGCTTTCTGTAACTTGCTGGCATAAACAGGATTTGAAAAAATACTTCTGCACCAGGAACCCCAAGCTGCTAGCATACCCAAGTGAGATTTGCAGCAAACAACAGAAAGGGGAAAAGCATCTTAGTAGCCTTAAAATAAGGAATTAATCAAAAACGACCAAGATTATCCTTTGACGTTTTGCAATCGGGATAAGGAGACAGCAAGTCCGAATCTATTTTTGGAGAAGGAATCCAAGCATTAGAAGGATCCCAGAATAATTCATCACCGACCTTTATGCAGTCTTCTGAAGGCTCTTCGAACGGTTGGATAGTGGTAATCTTTTGTTCCTTTACAAACTTTCTTTTGAGAGACATTGTACGAACAAAAGGAGTAAGGAGTCTCTAAAGATTTCGAAACTCAAAGCTTGAAGTAGCAGAGAAAGAAGGAAAAGAGAGCTTGATCAAAGTAAGTTGATCTTTAAAGATTTCCTATCTTTATACGCATTTGAATTTGAAATGATTAGTTTGGTGGGAATCCCAATCGTTGTTTTCTTGGGTTTTAAAGAGTTGTATGTGTTGAACAATATCTGGATGACACGTCAGCATTGCATTTAATGCACCAGGTGCTAATACACGAAAGGGCGCAGTGACGGTTCAATACACGTCTAATCAGCATGTGTGAAGTGCTGGAAGTTAATGATGGCATTTGATTTTAAAATCAAATCATCTCAAATAGAATATGTCACTTGGCATTATGTAACAAATTACGTATTTTGAATGCCCATTTGAAGATTTGAGAGAATCATTTCGAATGTCCACATTTGTTGAGAGTTTTTGCTCACATATGTAGGAAGAATTAATTCAAACTACATCAATATTCTGAGGATATACTCGAGATAGATCTCAGATGTTCGAGCGCCTACATATGTTGGAGTATTTTGTCACATTTTGGGAGTATTATCCCGAATCAAATAAGTTCGAGCGCTCACATGTGTTGGAGTATTATCTTGAATCAGATAAGTATTCTAAGGATCTACTTAAGATAGATCTTAGACAAAGGATTCTGAAGCTTTACTTGAGATGGACTTTAGACAAGTATCATTATTTCGAGTGTCCAATCATGCTGGGAGAATTATCTCGAAATCAGCAAAGCATTTTAAAGATCTATTTAAGATAAACTTTAAACCAACTCACCATTTGAAGGAAAGTCTTCAAATTAATCAAGTATTCAAAATATTATCACAAACGTATGTGTTATGTGATTATCAAGAGATTGCCTCTTATGAATAATGCATTTACAATGTGGATGAATATCACATTCTAAATGCTTAGGGATAATGATGATGAGCCAATTTGGAAATTGACTTAATTGAATCATAATATGATACGTGGCAAGGTCAATTGTGTAATTATACATCCAATGAATGTATAAATTAGAATTCTAAATATTACTTGAAAAGTATATTTCGAAGAAAGCCCATTCAGTGAGAATCATTTCGAAATTAATAGTATATTTCGAAATCCTACTTAAGATAGGCTTCAAATCATATTCTCGAAAGAGAACTTTCAAAACATTCAAGCATTTATTAGGTTAGCCACTTCAAAAGGGCCAATTCGTCTTCATAAGTATTATAATGTCCCGTATGGAAAATTATCAATATAATGTTATTTCGAAGTTATATCTCGAAATAGTCATCATTATGTATTTCGAGAAAGCATATCGAAATAACCAAGTTATTATCTCAAAATCATTGATATTCTGAAACACCTTTCGTGATAATCATGTTAATGACTCGAAATCGAAGTCACTCACTTAAACATAGGGGAAATAAACTTTAGACTTTCAAGAATGGAGGGCTAGAGAGATAAGTCCTATCAAGACTTTCGAAGATTTTGTAGCATTAAAGGGCTTGAATTAATACAAAACAATATCATCACTTTTATAATGTTATATTCATTAAATTGACCAAACATTTTGAACGCATTTATTGAAACGTTGCATATTGAATTAGGCGTTTTGAATATTCAAATCAAAACGCCTGTTCAATCAAACGCTGTCAATCCATTCATGAAACGTTGCAAACGGTTAAGTAACGAGTCTGAGGCTATAACAGGAGGATGAAGCATCAGAAAGAGGGATCGGATCTCTGGGTATTTGACATTCTCTGAGAATTGCAGAGTATCTGTCTTAGAAATCCTCTTTTCTGAAATTAGTTAAGTTTTATGTTATCTCTCTGAAAATTCCTTACTGATCTTACCATTTTTCTCTATTTGTTTAATCTTTAACAAAAGGAAACCTTTCGTTGGAACGGTTTTTCTTTGATTTAGGCCAACGAAAGCAAGTATTCGAATCCTTCAATTGCTCAAACTTCTCTGGTAAATTGACATTTGGTCATTTACTGGTTTGTGCATCACCAGTACTAAGTGCAAATTTTCTTTGGGCAATATGGTTAACATGAAATAAACTGATATTTGAAGGGGAGCATGCTTCCATCACTAAAACAATCTCTTTGGTGCGATATTGGCAGGGTGACTCGATGAAAATCAGGGAAACACACAAAAAAAGGGATATCGAGATAAGGGAAAAATAAATAATCTATGTGAGGCAGACAACACCAAACCATGGATTCATCACAATTAACTTTGATGGGCAGTTAAAGGTAGCCCAAGACTGGCAAGAGTGGGAGCAATTATTCGAGATGGAGATGGCAGATTTTTATGCGGAGTAGCACTGAATGTGGGTGTTGCTGAAGCAGTAATTGCAGAAGGTTGTGCATTTGTAGAAGGACCAAAAATGATGGTCATGTCTATGGATAAACACACACCCACAAGAGTTGTTATGCCTTATAAGATGATTGGATGGGTAGCACAAGAGAGAGGAATGTAACTACAAACTTGAATGTTATCTTATGATTTTATTTAGTGCTAGTTTTTTACCCTCCACTCCAAAAAAAAAAAAAAAAAAAAGAAGCACGATAAATATTTTTACGTTTATAATTAGTTCTAAAGATATATTAGAACAACAGATGGAAGGTAATTTCTATTTGACAAAATTGCTCCTTTCTCATGCTCTTTCCTACCATGGATTATGTTGGTGCGTATTACCTATGCATGTAATACTAATTGTTAATTTTGCATAATCAAATTTTCTTGTTATCGTGCAAAACTATTTTTTAAATATTCAAAGGATGTGGACTAATTTAATACAACAACTTAGCAAAAGAGCACAGAAAAGGAGCATAAAGGATTTAGTATCATATTTCAATAAGAGCTTATTTTGTCCTTAAACACATGACTTTGCTATGTCTACGCATACCACAAAAAAAAAAAAAAAAACCCACCAAACTCACCATTAAGTATGCATCCCTATTCCATAGTAGGCATAGATTTTGAAGTTATAGCTGCATATTAGAAGCCTTTACTATGTTTTTCCTTTGTTACCAATTTGAATAATTGGGTTCCAGATGGTTTGATGAATCCCACTTCTTTATACATTCTTTCACATGGTCACACTTTGCATATCAAGTTTAGTTTTTAGCCAGAAACACATGACACTTTGCATATCAAGTTTTCAGCCAAAAACACATTATCCATAACAAAAAATTTAACCAACCATCCACCTCAAAAAAAAAAAAAAACCTCAAAAGCAATAGGGGCTATTATTACATATCTATATCCAATACACAAGTTGCATAGGGATTTTACTTTGTTTTGGTAGAATAGATTTAATGGGGCTTACATGGATGAAGTGATGTCCATGGAGGGTTTGCGACAGGGATGAAGATTTTCTGTGAACTTGGGTTGAATGAATCTCGTGTGAATCTCACAAGACGTTGATACTAGTCCCAGGGTGGTCCACAAGAAAAGGTGACCATCACTGGTTAAGGTAGAAGTCAGTTTCAGGTTCATTAGGTCTCTTAGGGGTTTAGAAATGCAAGCCACATTTCTTTATGGCCCCACTTGAGAACAAGTGTCAACCTTGTGTGAGGTTTACATAGCCCAGGTTAACAGAAGTTCTGTGTCCTTGAGTCAGTGACATCATTCCACATGGCAGAAAAATCTCGTGCCACACACACACACACATATATATTAAAAAATATTAATTGGATGACCACAACCTTCCAATTCCAAATAGGTATGGCTTTAATTTAGACTAGCAATTTGCCCGTGCGATGCAGGGGCAGACAATGTAAAGCTATAAATAAATTATTAAATAAAATAGTACAACAAAAATAATTATAAAAAAAACACACACAAATCAAATTGTTAAGAGTCGGGATCTCTACACTTTTGTTATATGCCTTTATGACAAAATTGTCCTCGTGCGCACATGTTTGATAGAAATAATAAAATGTTTGGGTTGTGTAATAGGTGCTATTAATCAATATATGAGAGCGAACATTTGATTTCACCCATATGCTCAACACAGTGCTATAACTTACCAACATTTACTTGAACTTGAGTATGTATGCCCTACACCCAAGATTGATTCTCCTAGGCTGATGTTTTTCTTGTACGCATTACAACTTGCCATTATATGTTCCTCTCCGTGATTTTTTGTATTTAACTATCATCATATTCAAACATTGAGGATTGTAAATGTGCGAAGACTCGAAAAAACGTAACACCTTTCATCATAACGAGATAAAAAATATCAAGCATTTACAGCTGAATCATTAAGACTCAAAACTTAAAAAAGGAAAAATATTCTTTTTTTATTTCAAAAAATAAATGTGTTCTAAAAAGAATGGAAAAGTAGATATGAGTAAAAAAAAAAACTTCTAACAAAGTCCATATCCTTCTAACAACCAATAAATAAACAAACAAAATAGGAGATAGATGTAGTTACATGAGAGAAAGAGAAGAAAAACATAACTTATAATCTAAAACATTCTTATTCAAATAAAGATCTAGGATTTACTATAGACATTTGGAAAAATATGATGTTGTAGTTAGAGAATAGAAATAAATTGTTTATACCCAGAGGAAAATAAAAATAAGAGATAAAAGACAATCTAGACTTTTCTCTTTCATTGGAATAGATGAATTTAAAGGTTAAAAAAGTAAAATAATTAGAATTGTAGGAAACCGCTAAGCCAGCGGAAGGAAGAAAGAGGAATGCAAATGAATTTAAAGTTTTGAAAGAAAAAAAAAAACAAAATTATAAGAAACCGCCACATCAAAGATTATCTAAAGAGAGAGAGAAAGAGAGAAAAATGGGCTTAATTAAAAAAGGGTTAATTCCACTTACATCCCTCACATTTCTTGCAACTATAGACACCCCCTATGTTTTATGATATTTCACTTATATCCCTTGAGGTTTTGTACTAAATTGTAGGGACCACCCATTCATCAACTTTCCGTCTTATCACCCAATGAAACGTAACGATGTGATCGATTTTTCTAATTTATGGACAATATGACCCTTGAATTAAAGGTAGATACATAAAAGGAAATTTATACCATGTATTAAAGATATAAACATTCATTTCTTACCCCTTACTAATTTTAGCCTTGCACTCTCCTTATACAAAATCTTTTATGTATATGTAGCTTAGTAGATCTCAATTTAGCACTATGCTTATCAAAACATGCTTTATCATGTGAACTTAAAAATGAAAAAAAAATATATTCCCAATGCATGCTTGAATAGATTTTAATCATATTGTTATTACTTTATTAGTACCGATAAGAAGTAAAAAAATTTCAAAGGTAAAAACGATAGAAGTGTAATTTTATCTTATAAAAATTAGTTTTATCTCATTTATATATAATTTGTAAGACAGGGTTCAAAAGGCAAGTTAACGTGCCTTGTTAACCTCGATAACAAATTTCTCAAAAGGTAAAAACGATAGAAGGGTAATTTTATCTTATAAAAATTAGTTTTCTTTCATTTAGATATAATTTTTAAGACAGGGTTCAAAAGGTAAATTAACATGCTCTATTAATGTGATTCACCTGACATCACTGATAGGGGTAAGGGTCAACTCGGTTCGGTTTAGTACGGGTTGACATCAACCTAGGACCAGATAGACATTGGTGAAGGTTAACCTGAAACTAAACCGAACTTCTCAACCTGAAAACCGAACCGAAATGAAAAACCTTAAACTGAGAACAATCCAACCCAAATTGCAGTTTCAATTCGATTTGGATTGGATTAGGTCGGATTAATACATTGTTTTTTAGAATTGTATTAAATAAATACAATATAATGGATA
>JAUPMG010100888.1:0-12286 GCA_031762675.1 Pachysandra terminalis | reverse complement strand
AGGGCTAGGATTAGAAACTTAATCCTAAACAAATTAAAACTCTAGACTAACTAAGAGACAAGATTAAAATCTATTTATCACTGGGTTGGTCGTCCAAATCATTAAACATAAGTCTAAGTGATTGCTGAAGCTGAAGTTGAAACTAAGGAAGAACAGTTCATACTTGAATTGGGTAGAAGAAGAAGATCCGACGAGCTAGAGCACTGTAAGTAATTCAAGTAATATTTATTTTGGATTTGGATTTAGGTGTCAAGGTCATATTCAATGAATATGACATAGCACAACCTTAAATCTTTGTTTATATACTTTTTACATAAGAACTGAAACTGGAAAATTATACAGACCTGATCGACTGAGTCCTGGACCATTTTACATATTTTATATTATTTATTTTATATTTTTTTAAGATTCCCCTATTCGTTAGTAATCTTACAAAACACGTTTGAGGTGATTTCGATGAGTATTTACCAAGTTATGACCACAATACCGACTGTATGTCAAATTTGGAAAACCCAGAAAACCCAATCCGGCAGACCAACTGGCGTGTCGGTTAGCCTGCCGGAATTGCCCCTGAACCCTTAGCTTAAACACTGTTTAAGCTACTGGCTGGCTACCGATGTACCGGATAGCCTACCGGAAGCCTGTGTGTTGATTTTTTGTACTGTTTAAGCTACCGAATGGCAACCAGCGTGCCGGTTAGCCTACCGGTGGCTACACTTGCTAAATGTTAAGAATTTTGGTCCCTGCCGATGGCAAATCGGTGTGCCGGTTAGCCTGCCGGTAGGATAAATATATGCATGTTACTTGTATTAGCCCCTGCCTAGGCTGCCGGCAGACCAACCGACATGCCGGTTAGCCTGCCGGTCACCCCATGTTTGTTGATTTGATGTGCTTTGTGTTATGTATTAGATTCCTGAAAACTTTTCATTAGTCTTATATTGATTATATTGATTTTGTGATATGAATTGATGGTTAACTTGTTTGATTTATAATTATACATGTTTGATCATATATTGTCCATAATTTAACTTAATAGATTATCATGAAGCATATACCATGTGTTAAACCCTCATATTGATAAATTAGACTTATTTCACTACTGTACATATATTTGTATGTTTAGTTATTGTGCACAATCACTACACAAGCACAGCATAGCCTAGTTGCATTATTGACCATATTGCTAGTCATATGCTTGACTTTACCTTCAAAACTTCACATCAGATGAAGATTCTGATCTAATTGAGGGTTATTGTGATTTAAACCTCATGATATGGTGAGGAAGTCCTGGATGGAATGATTTTCATGTGTTGAGGGACTGATCATCCCAATACACCAATTTATTCACGGTGAGGGTAATAATCCCAATATTCCACATTGCTCTTATCATCTAGCGTAGTTTTATACGTAACTGATACCGAGTGAAATTATGTTGGCATTTGCCTTATATAGTGCTAGCTGAGGTTAGTCCTATTTATGTGACACCTTGGATTTTTGCAATGCCCTAACCGCAAATAAGTGGGGAAATTGTGCCCTCTTGGTCGAAGCCCCTTAAAACCACGATGCGCACATGGAATATCTTACTAAGAGTGGTTGTGTATGTGGGAGATGGTTCAAGAAGACCTCTTGCTCAATAATTGATTGGTCTAGTGTGGGACTTACATAATTCAAATTCTAAACAGCATGTATAACTGCACATCATATGTTTTTGCATGGATTACACACTTGGTGATCACCCTTTTATTGTTGTATGAGCATGCATTGCATTCATTAATAACTGAACCTGCATTCATATTGCATTGCATTACATCGCATATCATATTTACATTGCATATCATATTTATCATATTACATATATTATGTTTTAGACTATGGATTATCATTGGAGAGTGGCTTTGACCCTATTTCAATCTAAAATACTGTTTAATTAATTTATTTACCGAGCTAAGTGTAGCTGACGCCTTTGCGCAACCATTTCATGATCTTTAGTAAGTAGATCGCAGGACCATGGAGATAAAGGTGGAGAACAAGTCAAAGATGAAGATAATAGATATACTTAGGATTTATTTGTTTATTTTAGTAGAAGATGTAATAGGGACGATTTACTTGGATTTATGTAATATGTTAGTTAATAGGGATTTGATATAAAATAGGTTATTTCTTTATTTATTTTTCGCTGTGATTTATTGATTGTTTTGAATGTAATAGACTTAGATTATTTTCATTAATTTCAGTAAAAGTGATTTAAAGAAAGTCTTATATGATATTTCAATGGTTTGACTCTTTTTACTTTCCACTCCCATAGGGATATGGGGTGAGAGTCGCGATTTGAACCTAAGGGATTTCCACGTGAATTTCCATTAAGTTTGGGTCGTGAAAGATACCCTGGGGCGCATTCAGGTTACTGGGACACCCTAGATAGAGATCGAGATCAGTTGGAAACTTACGATATTTAACCTTCCATGCAGTAATTGTATTACATCTCATGATATCGTGGCACTTCTTTGTTGATATTAGTGTGAGAGCCTAATGTATGAAACATATGGCTTAATTCTCATATGCATATAGTTGAAGAAATAATTGGTTGTAGGAATAAGTACTGTAGAAATATTGACTGTAGAGATATACTAAGTGAGGATGGGAGAGAACTTACATTGTTTCATTTATAATTATATGCCACAATTGTACACCACTTGCACATATTTTTCTTATTACACAATTTTACACATCTGTAATTTTCACAAATGCGGGAACATGAGTGAATACACTTCATTGATCGCTTACTTATTCGGGCTTCCAGCTTATGCCTGTTGTTTAATATTTTTCAGGTTCAGGAGCTTCTATGCGAAGAGAGAGATCGGAATGGGTAGCGTACTTTGATAGAACATTGGTATAGTCTAGATATGGACTTTAATTACCTGGAATCTTTCGATTTCAGTCTAGGTTGTATTAGTTACTTATATCTTACTAAAACTTTTAGAATCTTCCGCTTATGTTTTGACTACTCGTAGCAATACGGGATGAAGGTTGCAGAACAAATTAGAAAACCTATTGAATTGGGAATTTTTGGTTTGGGTCGTGACACCAAACTTGTATGTGAGCTATCGTATAAGTACTTCATATATCTCACTTTTGTTATTCTAATGTATGATCGACAGTTAGGTGTTTTAAATATGCCTATTGTGTAGTTTAGGGTACGTATGTATTCTATTTGGGTTAACTCATACTTATAATTGGATTATGCACACTTTGTTTTCCTAATTGATTTGATAATTAGGAACTACTTAGATGTGGTGTTAGGTACTATGGTGTCTTACAGAGTAGGATCATGGGACTGTGCCTATGTGATTGCTTGTTTGAATATATGTCAGTGAAGCATGTTTGTTGCATTAATTAAAGGACCCGAATACTATGAGTTGCATATGGACTATCTTGTCGTAGTAGCTCAATCTAATACCCCATGTGATACCCCTGGGTTTAGGCTGTCATATGAGATGACTTGACTTGTCGACCATTATTGTCCTGTGAGAGGACCATGTTGTTTACGCGCTAGCTAAGAGAGAACCCTATGTGTGTATGCCTCTACAGACTTGTGGTATGATGTTTTCAAAAGAATCTGCACATTGTTACGGCTTGGAAGATTGTGACTTTTCCCAAAGATCGGCACATTGGTGCAGCTTGGAAGATGGTGAACCATAATTATACCCTTTTGATGGATTGTGAATATGTATGATTCCCTGAAGACCTACTCACGTTGGTGAAAACTCGGATTATTACCCATGATAAACAATATGTGGGGGGATTGTGCCTCGTTGGTTGAAAACCCATAAAACTATGCTGTACACATAAAATAATCTTATACGTTAGCCATGAATATAGGGATGAAGTCCCATTGGTCGGATAACTTGGATAGTCGTATTGGGATCATATGGGAACTTACTATATTTGACATTACCATTCAACACCCCTCATCATTTGTGTATTAACCTGAATCCGTAACCTCAATTAATTAAGACTAGTGATGGAATTTAATTTAAAATAATAAATTAGGTCCACGAGTAACCTAGATTTATACCCATTAGATCCCTGACCTCAGAAAGTTAGGTTAATTAAGAAATTAAATTAATTTAGGTAGCCAATCCGGAAGGCCAACTGAAAATTAGAGATTAATTAAGATTTAATTAATTAAATAAGTTAATTAATCACACTCGTAGATTTCTGAGATCCACTTCAGACACTTGGACAAAAGCCCTCGAACGGAACCCGTGTAGATGGCCAGTTGAGAAATATAGAGCCAAACACCCCGTTTAGCCCTTAACTACTGGCACTATTCACAGGTTGCCTATATATAGAGCTCTAAGCTCATAAAACGCAATTCTCTTCTTCCTCTCTTCTCTCTCTTGGATTTTGGAGCCCATGAATGGGATTTGGAGCTCAAGGATGATCTTCCAAGTTCCGGAATGCGATGCAACTCAACCTTGAATCACGCGATTACACCCCGAGTTGAGTAGCCTCCCTTGACTGTGTATTTGGTTGTGTTTCAATATTTTGACCTAGGAGAAGGGTTGTTTGCCTCATACCCTCCTTCTCCTAGGGATTTAGACCTTTTTATTTCATGTATGTAGAACCCTAAACACTGAACCTTAACATTTGACCATGCATGTGGAAAATCAAACCCTAGGTGTAGAGAAAAAGGGGAAAACACCAAATCTCTACCGAAGACCAAATGAAAATACAAATTGATCATAATCTGACATTCCTTGGGGTAAAACCTAGCTCCTAGTGAAACTTCAGCCTCAGCAGACCTTGCCCCCGCTCGGCGCACTCTTCGCCGCACCGAAGAGCTCGTTGAATCTCAAAGATCAAATAAGGCTCTCAGGAATTGTTGCCAAAGAAATTTAGGCGCACCGAATAGGTCGCCGAAGCCTCCCTTAAGTGAGCCTAAGATATCTCCAAAATATAAAGTGACCAAATAAACCTGACTTCTCATCTATCAAGGCCCATTTGGACCAAACCCCTAGGTGCCAACTCTTTTGGCACACTTTAACCTATTTAGGCATGCTGAAAGGTCGCCGACGACCCCGCCAAACCACTCCACAAATCCAAATGGAGTGATTCCAATAGGAGCGCGTGTATCTTGACTAGTTACACGTGTCTAACCTATTACCGGGTCAGTTAGACCACTTGTGTAAATTCCGACCCATCAACCCGAAAATCTAGTCCTCTTAGATGGGCCAAGCAACAGAAGATTTCGAGGAAATGGGTAAGCATAACCCCAAAACCTTACTACTAGTTTAGTACCATCAGAAAACCCATGTTGAGATGTAAATGTATTGATGAAATGCTTCATTTACTTATTAAATTGTGAGCTTAGGCATAATGTGGTGTCTTGATAACTATATGATGGAAATGAAATTGATTTAGGCACTCGGTTGCCTCTTATAAAAGTATATAATGAATTGGATCACGTGGATAAATCCAAATGAATAGTGTTGATTAGGAATTGGTGCCAGTGTGCTCAACTTACTTTATTGTTAACTGTAGAATTTTAATACATTTAGTTTCCTGTTAGTAGTATTTAGAAAGGGACATTTTGTTTCCTGTTAGTATTATTGAGAAAGGTAAGTAGGTAGAACTTGAACTGTTAGATATATGTACATTCAGTGAGTTAGGTTATACTTTTATATTAGGTAGTAAGTTAGATATATTAACTATAGTGCTTAGTAAGTTAGATTATGTACTTCACCGTTCTTAATATGCGACTGTACCCATTTGATTTATTACGTGAATATATGCCTACGAAATCTTGAATGTTTCATTTAATAAAGGATGTGAATTGAATTTTGCATATGGACTTTCCGACTGTGATAGCCTGGTCTAATACCCCGCATGACACCATGGGTTGTCACTGACATCTGAGATGTTGACTTGATAACCATTTAGTTTTACGAGAGGACACTATGATCGGACCAAGCTGAGAGCGAACCCACATAGGGAACCTCATCAGTCTTGCGGAGAGATATTACCCAAGGATTCGCACGTTGGGGTAAGCTTGGAAGATTGTATGCTATCCCAAGGATTTGCACGTTGGTGTAAACTTGGAAGTCAGCTAGGCCATATATATACCTTCTGTTGGGTTGTGAAGATGTATGAATCCCTTAGGGATACCGTAGGTGGCTGAAAGTCTTGGCTGAATGGCTCGTGATAAAAAATAAGTGGAGGGATTGTGCCTCCTAGGTTGAAAACCCTTAAAACTACACGATATTCGTAGAATGGTCCTATCCCATAGTCCGTTCATTACGGGGGATGCATTTAGGTTGCTGGGACAACCTGGGGTGCATTCACGTTGCTGGGACTTCCCAGATAGAGATCGAGATCACGTGAGATCTTACGATATTTGACAACTTAGATTGCTTAACATTTCTCTTGCATTGCATATTCTGTGTTGATATTATTGTCAGTGCCATTTGTATGAAGCATTTGACCTAACATACTTAAAATCAATGCATGTAGTGTAGGATCACAGACCACTGAGTAATACTCTGTGAGGATGCGAGAGAACTATTATTATACGTGCCACAAATGTACACTTCACACACTTATTATACTTATTACACAATTGTACACGTATGCACCTTTCTCAAATACTAGAACATGAGTGAATACCCTTCATCTAAGGTTTACTCATTCGGGCTTCTGGCTTATGGATGTTGTTTAATATGTTAGGTTCAGGAGCTAGACGCGATATGAGAAGACCCGGTTTGGGTAGCGTACTCTGATAGACATATGGTACAGTTTAGAATTAGACTTTACTTTATTTAGAGTTGCTAGAGTAGCATATCTCTAATAGCTACTTATATCTTACTAGAACTATTTAATCTTCCACATATGTTTGTTGGTTCCACCTCCATAGTGATATGGGGTGAAGGTCACAACTTAATCCAAAAATTGAATTTTTGGGTTGGTTCGTGACAATTTGCATTGCATATTCTCTGTTGATATCATTTTGAGTGTCTAGCGTATTGCAGACTAGATCTAATATCCATATAGAATTAGGCATTTGGATACTATTATGCTGACCTATGATTTTATACCGAGTAAGGATGGGAGTGAACAATAGATTTGTGATCTCTGTTGATTATTGCTCCATCACCACAAGCACAGATGCCATCCATAGCACAATATATTTATTAATTGTTCTTTTATTATAATATTAGGATATGAGTAAATACCTTGTATTGAAGGCTTACTCATTCTGGCTTCCAACTTATGTTTCTTGATTTATATCTTTCAGGTGTTGGAGCTTGGTGATGAAGAGAGAGCCTGGGAATGTGTATAGAAACCTGGATTCAGTAATAGAATTGTACTAGAATAGACTTTCCCTTTATTAATCTGTAATAGATTAGATTTTATGTTTCTGTAACTTATATCTTACTAGAACTGTTAATTTCTTCCGCTTATGTTTTGACCATTGCATCCAGACCCATAACAATATGGGGTGAGAGTTATGAATAAATTTGAAAATCTCAGAATTGGGATTTTCTGGTTTGGTTCGTGACACAAATGGTACCAAAGCCTAAGTTCTTCTATGACTTAAGAAACTATGTTTGGATTTTCATTGGACATCAGGTTAGGATTTTAAGGTGTTAAGGGAAATAAATATCTATAAATGTGAGATTATGAGGTACGATGTTGCAGTTTGTGCATCCTAACTAGTGACTCCGGATGGATAATTGGGGATAGGAAGTACTACTGTTCCTGAGAATTCTAAGTTAGAAGCTACTAGAATGAAGTGTCTGTTAAGTATACTGGATTGTCATGTTATTAAAGGATGTGATAATCTAAGGCTTATGTTTGCTTATTGAAATTATTTAAAGTACTTAGAACTCTAATACTAACTGATTCTTAAATTTTAAGGTCGATGTAATTGCAAATGCATTGGACTGAGAAATTTGAGAATTTGGTAGGACTTAGATTTATATTTAATTAAGAGCATAATAATATGTAATTATTTAATCACTTCATTATTATTATGTATATAACACTTTAAATAATCACACCAAGTTGCTAATTTGATCTAAGTTTGGAGAAGTCACTACTCATGCCAGATCCAGACTGAGACCGTTATTTTGATGAATCTCAGTGTTCATCTAATCAATCATTAAATCTTTGTTTTAGATGGTTTGATGTGATATGTTGACATCTTATACTTTGACGAATATGGTAATTTTTAAATTTTTATTTTTTTCTCTTCTTGGTGACCTCCTCGGTGACCACCTTCACCTCCTCCCGAGGGCACTATTTAGATGTTTTAATTTCTTTTCAATTGTAGTGTGTTCCTTTCCGTATATTTTGGTTTTTCTTCTCGCAGTGTGTTAAACTTTAGTTTCTTGCTTATCATGTGTGTGCTTTATTGGGTAGCTTGTACTAGTCCCTCCCTTTCCAGTGTAATAGTGCAATGTGTTTTCTCTATGTAATGTTTGTTTGATGTTAATAAATCTTGTGCTGTTTTACTTTTGTGTACTTAGAATTGAGCACGTGCATTTAGTCCCATCCTTTTCTCACCTTTAGAACTCCTTAGATTGTTCTTATTTATTTTTATTTCGTTTGTATTTTCACAATTACTATTACTATTTCACTTGGCATTTTTGTATTCACATTCATTTACCAAATTTTCATTAATTTTGTTGATTTCTATACATCTTCTCAACAACATTGGTAACTACACAGTACGTATTTTTATATATATTTATGTGATTATATGCGTTTCTTTGTTTCACTACACAGATCACTAATATCTACACATATATGCAATCAACCTTTTACTGCATTCTTTTTCTCAATGAATATAAGTTTTTCATACTAATATTTTACTACATCTCTTTCCCAAATTGCATCTTCCTACTTTATGTGTTACTTATGTCATCATTTATTTTATTTACGTAGCTACTAGTCATTTTCTTATCAGTGTAACCGTTTGTTATTTTCTGCTTTTACATGTGATATTAATTTTGGATGTATGCTTCAGCCTTTCTTTCTAGCGTCTTTCGGTCAAATGTTTTCCCTCTTCGTAATGCTTGTTGATGTTAATGAATTTCATTTTGCTTCATTTTTGTATCCCTAGAATTCAAACTCTTCAGTTTTTCCAGAATCTTTTCGACCGTGGCAAGACTAGCGATGTCCTTCCACCCTTAACCTTCATGCCTCCATCACCTTCTCTTCCTGAGGATTATCCATAGATGATCTTGATGATTTTCCTTTAGACACCTTTAGAAGTTTTCTTTAGATGTGTTGTTTTTGGATGTTTTTCCTTTTAGAAGTCTGAATGTTTTTAATTTAGGCGTTTTAACTTTTCAAGATGTAATGCTTGTGGTATGTTTTAGTTTCTTGCTTGCAGTATAATAGACGAGTTGTGGTTCGGAGTTTTACTTTGATGCTTGCTTGTGCTGTTAGTGAGAATCTTGGTTAGTTTAATCTTGTGCATTTAAAATTTAACTTAGGTTTTAGTTTCAAATAGAAAGCGCTTGATCAATTAAATTAGAAACCTAACTTAAAAGATCAATTAGATTAATTTCGAGGAAAAAATTCTTTTAAGGAGGGTAGGATGTAAGAACCTGAATAATCCCTAAATATCTTAACTTGAGATCTCAGGGTAAAATAGTAATTTGATGATTTCGTAACTTAATTTCATTTATTAATTAGGATTAGAACTCTTAAAATCCTTAATCATATAAGGCAGACTAGAAATTTATTAAGTCACTAAAATTGATCAGGTCAGCCAGATAGACTTAAGAAGCAGTATTGGTCAGATAACTGAACTTAGCAGTTAAATAGGAAATAAAACCAATTAACGATATAAAAATTTATTTAGGCAGCTTAGAAGAGTTAATTGGAGTCCCTAAACATATTTACAGCATAATTAATTACTAGGTGATTAAATTGGAAGAATAAAGCTAGAAACCCAGTTACGCCCTTGTAGTTGTTTTAATTACAGCTTTGCCCTTAAGGCCAATAAATAGAACTTAGGTTTCCAAAACAAAATTTTCACATTTTCATTTCTTTCTCTCTTCTCTTTCACTTGGAGCTCTTGGAGACGAAGGGAGAACATCGGAATCCTCGGAGGTGCGACGGAGCAACCTTGATGCACCCCAAGTTGAGTATTCTTTTGATGCAAGTGTAATTATTTGTATTTCAAGGTTGTGATCATGGGGGAAGACCACATGTGATTGTTTTCTCCCTTCCCCCATGAATTTGGTAGTTAGATTACATGTTTTAGGGATAAACTCCCATGCTATTGAGACCCCATACCTTGTAGATGACCTATCTGAACAGATTTGTTTGATTTCAGTTTCTAGAGTTTGCGATTTAGGGAGAATTGAGTAGATACATGGTTTGGACTGATCCCCTTGACCTAGAAACCCATTTTGAAGCTCCTTTAGGTGATTAGAAACTTTCATGTTGTCACGAACCTATTCTAGGGTACCCTCTCAAGGGTCACCTACTAGAATCCAGCGACGCAACTCTCACCACCTCCACAAGAGGTGGCAAACAAGTGAATAATCAAGAGACAAATTTAAATAATATGTATATACTAGATAAGTCTTACCAGGATCATTACTAGCCATTTACAAAGCTGAAGCTTCTACCCAAGCCCACCAGCTATCAAATCAGAGTAAGCAGCAATCTGAAAAATATATATCAACAAGGATAAGCTATAAAGCCGCGAGTAAACCCACAATAACTGGGTATTTACTCAGAAACACAATCCAGTAATAAATATGGAATACCATATAGGTGGATTATGATAATACATAATAGTTCTTGACCTCTATGTCATTATGTTCTTACTATCGTTAATCAATTTATGATTATGATGATAGTTCTTTACATGTATTTATGCAATTCAAATCATAATTCTTATTATGAGTAATTACCAGTATTATATCAATTCATACCTCACATTTATATGATCTGCCTGTTGAAGACACTTAACTCTACTATCATCATTAAAGTTATTTGAATTCTACATTAACGTTTACTAGTTACATATTTAAGCATTCGCTGACTAATAATTACTCAATCAAAACAATTCATTCAGCACACTATGCGGTACTCTCATCCATACTCACGGGGGTTTGGTATCATGCATGATAGTCCTCTCACAACTACATACTAGTATGATGCAGTATGCTCCATGCTCATTCTCAAGAGAGTCAAGTCTCCCTTCACAATTCACAACACAATCGCAAACACGTGATATGCATGCAATTGTTTCTGTTATGATCACTGGATGCTCAAACAATGGAATGTAATGATATTATGCCATGCGAGATATTACTGAATTTCTGGGGATGACCACCATGGCACAGGGCAGCCTTACTGAATTTTTAGGAATAACATCCAAGGTACAATGCAACCTATTACTAAATTTCTCGGGATAACAACCATGGAAAAGTGCTGCCTTACTGAATTTCTGGAAACAACATCCAAGGTACAGTGCAACCTCTTTTTGGATTTCGCGGAACACAACTCGAGATGCAGAGTATCCTTACTGAATTTCTGGGAGGAACATCCAAGGTACAGTGCAACCTCTTTTTGGATTTCGGGGAACACACCCCAAAATGCAGAGTATCCTTACTGAATTTCTGGGAACAACATCCAAAGTACAATGCAACCTCTTTCTGAATTTCGTGGAACACAACCCGTGTTGCAGAGTATCCTCTGACTGGAATATAATTAAAATGCAGTAATTGGGAAAACAAGCCATCCAATTAGATTTTACTAATGCAGAAGCGCAAACAACATCATTAACTAGGAGCCAAATGATTATCATCAACGAAAACTATCCATGCGCCCATACACGCAGATAATCCGATTGACTACCATCATGAGTTTCCCGGATGTCCAACATAGGCACAACTATTCAAATCATCAAACATCATGGATTTGCATCTCTATATCTAATACACTTAGAAGCATTCACGAGTCATCATTCATATGTATCACACTCATACTTGTCCTCAGACAACATGACACTAATCACATGCTTATACATAAAATGAAATGAACAGATATAACCAAGTGTTTCAATGACTTACATCATTGGCCTTTACTCCACAATAGTACGTCTTACGCTCATCATTAAGCATTAACATCAATCTCAATACATATCTCATGCCTGTGCATAAAAGTTATGCAAGGGTAAACACGCTCATACAAGGTCTTACATCATTTGCCTTAGTAAAGGGCATAAACATTAATCATAAATGTTACCAATCTATCTCAT
>JAUPMG010100856.1:0-12288 GCA_031762675.1 Pachysandra terminalis | reverse complement strand
AGATGCTTCAAGCTGGGTTCGAATGTCTGAAATTTCCTTTTGCAAGGATCTCCAAAGGCTTTTCATCTCAGAAATCTGATCAGCCCACTTAATTGAACTAACGATGGGTTCAAGCCCACTTGGAGGCCCGCCCGAGCTCCACTCAAGGTGGTTCGGTCCAGAGGTGAGAGAGCCAACCTCGGATCTCCATGAAGGGGACAGAGGGGGGGCCCTAAGGGGATCAAGCCCAAGGGCTGGATTTAGTTCTACAGACGGGTCAAATTTGGGCTGACCTAACGGACCTGCAAACGGCCCATCTTTGGGGCCCACAAAGCTTCCCTCAGCCTCGGACAGCCAGACAGGCTTCGAAACAATAGCTGGCAGGTCTGTTATTTCAACAGTCTTATCCCCTGAAGGATCAGAAGATGTGGGCAATAAAATGGTTGGCCTGACATCCTCGGACAAAGAATAGCTACTTTTCATTAATAGTGCATCGGGATTGCACAACTTGAGCGGACGTTAAGGGGTTGGCTGGGGCACCCGACCTGCCCGACCCTACCATCCTCCCATCTTCCTTACCCGAGATTGCTGTCTCGTCAGCTCCTGAAGCAACCGCCACCGGTTTCGACACCGAAGAAATCCCTTCACCTAAACACCTGCCTCGAACCAGCTGCAACCATCTGATAGCCATATCGATCTTGGGATTTTTCAAGCATGAACAAGACACACTTCCATCTCCACCTTCAGATACACCGCTTCAATTTCCTCGGCATTAACAGCGGGAGATGCAAGACCACCAAAGAATCTGCCAACCAACTCTAAAAGACTATTATTCCACAGATGGGAAGGGACACCCTCAATGCAGATGGACCAACCAGTACCACAACGAAGAGTTGGGAACTCATTCAGACGGGGAATAGCAGATCTCGGTTCAATGAAGGAGACGAACTGAGGAGAGCCTCCAATGGAAAGAATTTCGGAAGATCCAGCAGTGGCGCTAGCTTGCACTCCTCCACTAGAGGGGTGGGAATCGCTCCCAACATCAACGGAAACAGAAGACGCATCATTTCGTTTTGAATCATGGGCTGTAACCGATACGACGGGAATCTGTTTGGAATGGGAATCTGCAAGACACCAGTCTTCACCTAAAGTCCTCCCTCCGACTAATCGAAAATAATCCCAACTCATAGAAGATTTGGCTTTAGGGATATACAAAGATTTGAGTTTGCCAAGCGAGAGGATCGAGAGCTTAAGAAAGTAACCCCCGGAATTTTTATCAAGAACCGCAGTCCCCTCCCACTGGCGAAGACGAATGGAGCCCAACCGTTCGCACCTGATTCCAGCATCCTCACATCATTAAGCATGCTCCTAGGCCAAGAGATCCCTTGACCTGAGAAAATCACCTTGCAAATCTTCTTTCTACTTCGTTCTGTAATCCTTAGGTCTTTAGATAAACCATTCGAAAACCCTTCGAATTCAAAGCTTTTGCTCTGGATTTGAAGAGTCTCACGCTTGACAATAGGCTTCCTCCGAGCGAATCTGACTTTCTTCTTCACCTGTTTCCAAGCACCTTCCTCACTCCCATTAACTAGAGCATCTCTGTATGAATTCTTTTGAAGCTTCTTGTCCATTTAAAAAAAACTCCTTCCCTACCTCGGAAGCTGACTCGTTTCTGTAGAACTCTGGAACTTTCAGGCTGGTTATGAATTCCCCAAAATATCTTAATATAGTGAAATTGGAAGATTTTCCAATCATTATCTTCCAGGAGGTGCTCGGTCGTTTTTCAGGTTTTCTTCTTCTTCTTCTTCTTCTTCTTCTTCTTCTTCTTCTCTTCTATTACTGCCTCTCTCTCTCGGTCTCTCGCTGAACTTCTTTCTATATAAAAAGACTATATCCTGCTTCAACTGTAAGTGGTCTTTTTAACAATTTTGTTTTTCTTTGGCAGGGGACGATGTTCACAAGACATTGGTCCACTGGCCAGATAACAATTGGATTCGAGGATTAGTGGTTGAAAGAAATGAATTCGCTAGAGCAGTCATCGTGTTTAGGGATTTCCGGAGGAGATTAATCGAAGCGAGAGTGTGAGAGAAATGCTGTGAAAGAACGAGATGCGGAGAAAACTAAACAAAACAATGAGTCTGTAAACATGTGTCCGCCTCCTCTTCTTTTACCCTTTTCAGTTGATAGTGCTCTAGGGCCTGATGGTTTTGCTTGTCACTTTTCCATTCTTGTTGGGATATTTTTAAAATTGATGTATTCAAGGGAGTGAGGGAATTTTTTTGAAGTATGAAATTTATCAGTTGTAGCGGCTGCATCTTTCTTGGTTTTAATACCAAAGGCTGAAAGGCCAAATGACTTATCTTGATTTTGGCCAATAAGTCGGCAATTTTTCCTTTAAGATAATATCCAATACATTAACCTCCAGGCTGGCCTGCTTTCTTCCTGCACTTATTAGCAAAGAGCAAGGTGCTTTCTTCCTTCACTTATTTCTGATCATTCCCCCATTCTTTTATCCACTGATCAGGAGATATGTAGGGGCCCCCGTCCATTTAAATTTGAAACTATGTGGCTCCTTCACCCAAATTTCAAAAAAGAAGTGAAGGAATGGTGGTACTCAAAAGAGGTGGGGCCGGGGTGGGAAGGATTCAAATTTATGTAATACTTGAAAACCATGAGGGAAAAAATCAAAGTATGGAACAAGGAAGTTTTTGGGTGGCTTCCGGAGCAGAAGAAGGAAATTTTAGATGAAATTCAGAATTTAGATAGAGAAGAGGAGATGAGAAGGCTTGATCAAAATGAGAGGGAATCTAGGAGGACTTTAAAGATAGAGTTGGAAGATTTGTTGAAAAAGGAGGAAGTGTTTTGGTGACAAAAATCTAGGGTACAATGGTTAAAAGAAGGGGATGGAAATTCAAAGTTCTTTCATAAGATGGCTAATTTCAGAAGTAAAAAGAATGAGTTGGTTTCTTTGGAGATTAATGGGATCTTGACAAATGATCATAATGCTATTGAAAAGGAATTTTCATCATACTTTTCGCATTTGTACAGATCTGAACAAGCCTGTGAATTTGATTTATTGAGGTTTGATGGACCAAAATTAAACATGGAAAAAGCAGTGGAGCTTGTTAAACAGTTTGAGGAAGAGGAGGTAAGGACGGCGATTTGGGAAATGGATAGAAATAAGGCTCCGAGACCTGATGGATTCTCAATGGCTTTTTTTCAGGATTGTTGGGATATCATTAAAATGGACATTATGAAGGTGTTTTTTGAATTTCAGAAAACTAGGATTATCAGCAATGCCCTGAATGCAACTTTTTTAGTGTTGATTCCCAAAATCAAAGGAGCTATAAAAATTAAGGATTTTAGGCCAATTAGCTTGGTAACCAGTGTGTACAAGATCATTGCCAAAGTGTTGGCGAATAGATTGAAAGGAGTTATCAGCTTGTTGGTGTCTCCCAACCAGAGTGCTTTTATCCAAGGAAGACAAATTACGGATAGCATATTGATTGCTAATGAATGCATCGAGGAAAAGATTAGCAAGAAGGAATCAGGGTTTGTTTTTAAAGTTGATCTAGAAAAAGCTTACGATCGGGTGGAAAGGAAATGCATTGATTCAGTGTTAAGATGGAAAGGGTTCCCGGACAAGTGGTGTAGTTGGATCAAAGGGTGTTTAAGAAATGTCAATTTTTCATTTTGTATGAACCAGGGTATCACAGGTCTAGTGTCTTCGTCTAGGGGCTTGCGTCAAGGGGACCCACTGTCCCCTTTTTTGTTCACTCTTGTCAGTGATGTGTTGAGTTGTTTCTTTAGGAAGGCAGAGGAGTTAGGAAGGATCAAAGGATTTGAGGTGGGAATGAATAAGGTTTCCTTATCTCATTTGCAGTTTGCTGATGACACCATTTTCTTTCTGGATGCATCCAGTGCTACCATTTTCTGGATAAAATGTCTCCTTAGATGCTTTGAGATGATTACCGGACTTGGTGTTAATTTGGAGAAAAGCAGTTTGTATGGTATTAATGTGGAGGAGAGTTTCCATGGGGAATGTGCTCAAGTCTTAGGATGTAGCAAGGGGATTTGGCCCATGAAATATTTGGGGATGCCAGTAAATGAACGTTCTCAAGGTGGTCAATTGTGGAATCCAGTCATTGAAAAAATGGAAAAAAAATTGAGTATTTGGAAAATGAATTATTTGTCTTTAGATGGAAGGATTACCCTGATTCAAGCATCTCTTAGTAATCTCCCTTCATATTTTATGTCCATTTTTAAAATGCCCAAGTCTATGAGTGATAAGATTGAAAACATCTAGTGAGACTTCCTGTGGGATGGAGGGGGTGGGGTGGGGAGTGAAGGAAAGAAGAAATATCACTTAGTGAAATGGTCTGATGTCTGTAAATCAAAGAGGGATGGTGGCCTTTCCTTGGGTAACATTCGTAATAGAAACTTAGCACTACTTGGAAAATGGCTTTGGAGATTTAGTGTTGAGAGAGAATCATTGTGGAGATCAGTTATTGCAAGTAAATATGGAGCTCATGAAAATGGGTGGGATACTAATCATTTGAGTAACTTTAGATCTGCGTGTCCTTGGAAAGCTATCTCTGGTGTTTTTCGTATCTTCCAAAAATGTGTGCGTTTTTCAGCAGGTTCAGGTACATCAGTTCGTTTTTGGTTGGATCCTTGGAAGGGGGAGTTGTCTTTAGCCTCTAGATTCCCGAGACTCTTCCAAATCACCTCCAATAAGAATTCCTTCATCTCAGATGTGCTTAGCTGGTTAGTTTCTGGTCTTTCTTGGAATCTTCCCCTGGCTAGGGATCCTAGATCTTTGGATTTGGACGAGTTGGCATCCTTGTTTAACCTTTTGCATGATGTAGTCATTGACTGCAATTCCTCAGATTCAAGAGTTTGGAGTCTGGATCCTAGTGGGTGTTTTTCTACAAAGTCTTTTTGTCAAGTGCTTACCTCCGTCCATTATTCTCCCTCCCTTCCTTGTTTTTCAACCTCTTCGTTATGGAAAGCTAAAGTCCCTCTCAAGGTCAAAGCATTCATTTGGTTGTCATTTTTATATCGAATTAACACTGCAGATTTGATGCAAAGGAGGAGACCTTTCATGTTCTTGCCCCCACAGGTATGCCAAATGTGCTTTAATTATGGAGAATCAGTAGACCATCTATTTGTTAGATGTTGGCAGGCGTCAAGGGTTTAGGAGCACTTCATTCGGTCTGTTGGTGTTGATTGGGTGAGCCCAAACACTCTGCATAGTCTTTTTGCTCAATGGAGATTTCCTTTCCTTGGAAAAAAAGGAAAAGTGTTATATCGTTTGCTTTTCTTTGCAGCCATTTGGAGTATTTGGAGGAAGAGAAACTGCTGTATTTTTGAGGATAAGCGAGCCAATCTGGGATCCTTGATTGATTCTATTGTGAGTTTGGTCTCATTCTGGGCTAGTATTCTCCCAGAATTCAAAGAGGTGTCTAGATCAGACATTGCCAGATGTTGGGATGTGGTGATTCATTTGTAGTATAGTTCTTGGTCTTGCTATAGTAGGGGTTGGATGGTATCCAGTTAATGTTTTGTTGTACTTTTCTTCTTTCATTTTCTTTTTCTGTTTCTCCTTCTTGGGGAAACTTTGTACTTTTTCTTCTCCCTCTTTTTTATGAAATCTTTCTTTATTCATTAAAAAAAAAAGAGCAAGGAGCTTTTGTTACAGGAAGATATATTACTGAGAATATTGCTTTGGCTCATGAGTTGTGTTGTAATTTGGAAATTGATGTGGCTAAGGCCTATGACTGGATGTAGTAGAGTTTTATAAAAAAGGTATTTTGAGGTTTGGCTTTTCTGAAAATTGGTGGAATTTGGTCTTGTGTATTTCTAATTGCTGGTTTTCTATTCTTATAAATTGCACCACTCATGGGTTTTTTGAGTCTACTAGAGTACTTCGTTAAGATGACCCGCTATCTCCTTTTCTATTCATCTTAGCTGAGAAATTTTTTCTTTTTTGATAATTAAAATTATGATATTGTATAAATATGAGAAAAATCACAATTCAAGCATAGCTTGTACAAGTATGAACACCCAACTGGATGTCAATCCCCCCCTTACAACTATAAGCTTTCTATATACTGACTTTTATAACTCACCCCACCTATTCACAAAATCTGCAAAGTCGACATCAAAAAATTCTGGATATATCCTTGCTCGCTGAAAGAGAAGAGCCACGACTCTCCTACCAGCACCTTACCTTCAAAGACTATAATTTCTCTCTCCAAATAGACCAGCAAATAACACGAGGGCATAAATTCCATAGAATATCCCATCTAGACTTCTTCCTCCTCCAACCCCAAATCGATGAAGGCATCTCAAGTTCTCCAGCATAACCCACATAATTCCAAAGCCACCCAAAAAAATTCAGCCTCCTTGCACATGCAACACCGATTAGGAATAGTCCAATTTCTAGATGTAAGATGATCAATTGTTAAAATCTTGTCATGAGCCACCAACCATACAAAGAAAGACACCTTTGAAGAACAAGATGCCTTCCAAATCAAACTTACTGATCCATTACCACTAGAATGAGGAGAAATAACCTCAAAAAGAGACTTCATTGAAAATAATCCAACCTCATCCCTTTCCAACACCTTCTATCCGGGCTGTCAACTAACCTTAATCCTTCCAACTCCCCCATGAGAGCATCGGCCGACTCCATCTCCCTATCAAACAAACCTCTTCTAAACCTTAGGTTCCAACCGAGACCATTCCCACCTCTTTGAACAATATTGCTTATCCAATCCCCTTTACTCCTAGCAACTGAGAACAAGTCTATATTTATAAGCAAAAGGAACATCACTACACCATATATTTTCCCAAAACTTTACCCAATTCTCCTGATGCACCCTGAAACGAATTCCTCCCCAAAAATACTTGAATATTGACCCAATAGCCTTCCAGAAACTTACCCCGCATGAATCTAGTAGGCTCCACCTTCCTCCCACCCGGACGACTTCCGTATTTTTGAACTATGACTTCTTTCCAAAGGCTGTCCCCTTCTTCCCCAAACCTCCACAACCATTTCCCCAACAAGGCATTTCCCCAACAAGGCTTTATTGAAATCCTTAAGCCTTCTAATACCAATCCCACCCCCATCTCTAGGTCTGCAAACAAGGTCCCACTTTGCCAAATGATACTTCTTCTTCCCCTCCAAACCACACCAAAGAAAGTTCCTTTGGAGTTGCTCAATTCTATCTGCCACAAACGCTGAAATGATCAAGATGGACATCAAATAAGTAGGAAGACAGGCTAAAGTGTGATGAATCAAGGTTACCTTACCCCCTTTAGAGAGAAATTTACCTTTCCAAGAAGAAAGTCTCCTCTCCATTCTCTCCACAACTTCATTCCAAATCAAAGTAGCCTTGAAACCAACACCCAAAGGAATACCAAAATAAGTTGTAGGCAACAACCCCACCTTACAACCAATATTTCTAGCTAGGAGCTCAATGTCGTGGACCTCCCCCACCCCAAATATCTCACTTTTTCCCTAATTAATCTTAAGCCTGGATATAGCTTCAAAACACACCAAAATACACCCCAATACCCTTAACTGTTCAATGTTCGTATCACAAAAAGTCAATGTATCATTCGCAAATTGAAGATGGGAAATTGCTAGGTCACCCCTACCTACTTTAAACCCACTCAACAGCCCCCCATCCTTCGATCTTAAGATCATCCTACTTAACGCTTCCACCATCATAAAAAAAAGGAAAGGCGAAGGTGAATCTCCCTGCCTTAAACCTCTAGAAGCACCAAAAAATTCAGTAGAGGTACCATTCACAAGAACTGAGAAAGACGCCGACTAAATGCAAGTTCTGATCCAACCCCTCCATCTCTCTCCGAAACCCATGTGTCTCATAATATAAAGGAGAAAATCCCAATTAACGTGGTCATAAGCTTTTTCCATGTCCGACTTGCATGTCAACCCTTGAATCCCTCCTCTAATTCGAGAATCCAAACATTCATTAGCAATTAGAACCCCGCTAAGATCTGCCTCCCACCAACAAATGCACTCTGAGAATGTGATACGATATTCGGAGGCACCTTCTTCAATTTGTTTGCAAGGATTTTGGACAAAATTTTATAGAAGCTGCTCAACAAGCTTATGGGTCGACAATCCTTTATATTTAACGCACCTCCTTCTTGGGGATCAAAGAGATGAAAGTTGCATTATCACAATTAACAAAGAAAAACTTATGAAAAAAATTCAGCAATAGCAGCCAGAAGATCCTCTTTAATCACCACCAACACTTTTTAAAGAAAGCAAGAGAGAACCCATCAGGGCCCCGCGCCTTGTCGCCTTGAAGCTCGTGGATAACAGTTAACACCTCCTCTTCCTGGACTTCCTTCTTAAGAGGTTCATTTTCGTGGGGAGAAATCGAGTCAAATTGAATGCCATCCAACTTGGGCCTAAGCTTGTCTTCTTCAACAAACAGTTTTGAGTAGTAATCCACTATTTCTGCTCTAATTGTCACCAGCCATTCACTTCAATCTTTTTGATGGTATTAATCCGGTTTCTAGCACTAGCCATTTGATTAAAATTTTAGTTTTCTTATCTTCAGCTCTAAGCTAAATGGCTCTAGATTTTTGCCTTAAAAAGATTTCCTCAGACTTGGCCAATTTTTTGAATTCCGTCTTAACCCTTCCCTATCTACCCAATCCTTAGTCTGCAAGGGTGACAATTCTTCTTTCCTATCTAGATCTTCAATCAACCTCATTATCTCTTTTAATTTCTCATCCACCTTGCCAAAAATCTGATTGTTCCAAACCTTCAAAGCATTCTTAAAAGCTTTAAGCTTACTGCAGAAAATGAAACTCGGGGTTACGCTGACTTTGAAATATTCCCACCATTTCCTAACAAAGGGCAAAAACCCTCATCCTCCAACCACATGTTTTCAAACCTAAAAGGAGCTCAACACCTACAAACAGTTCAACCCTCCAAAATTATGGGCAAGTGATCAGAAGTTGGGTGAGGAAGAGAGGAAGCTTGCACAAGTTTAAATCCGTACAACCAGCTTTGTGTAACCAAAAATATATCCAGCTTTGAAAGAGAAGGGTGCTCTTGATTGCTGGACCAAGTAAAGGAAAGGCCTCTTGAAGGGACATCCACCAACTCATTAGAGTTTATAAAATCTGAAAATGCCTTCATATGGCTAGACATGTGAGTACATTGAAGCTTCTTAGAACAAATTCTTATAATGTTATTTTTTTTTTATCAATAACAAATTTTATTAAGACAAGAAAGGAAAGAAATTACAGAGATGAAACAATGAAAAGATAAAAAAACAGAAAAATACATAAGAAGCAAAGACAGGCCCCAGAGAAAACTACATATAGGCCACTGTCTCCCAACTTCTCATCATATCTGTCCACAAAACATCTTTAAACTCTAGATGAGAACAAACCCAGGAAGCCGTCAAAACCATAATGTAATCAATGATTTTCTCCATCCTCTTGCCTTTCCCTTCGAAAATTCTCATATTTCTCTCATTCCAAATCCTTCATGACACCGCATAAAAAAGAGCTCTATACATGATCTTCCCCCAAGTACCAAGACCTTGAAACTGCCACTAATAAAGCAAATCTCACCGTACAAGGGCTGACCCACGCAACACCAATGGAAGAGGCAAAGAATCTCCAAACCTGATAAGCAATAGTGCACCCCCAAGAGCAAATGATTCACAGATTCCCCATGGGCCGTACACATAGGGCAGACCTGAGGAGATAATGCCATATATGGACTCCTCTTCTGAAGGATGTCAGCAGTATTAATACGATAATGCAGGGCAATCCAGACAAAAGCTTTTACTTTAGGAGGGACCTTAGCTCCCCCTAAGCAAGGAGGGGGAGAAAGGAGGAGGAGACGAGGGACCATTAGCCATCAGAGCCTTGCAAAAGGATTTGGTAGAGAAAGTTCCATTAGGCTCAAGACACCGAACCCTAGAATCCTGAATTTTCAGAGAGGACGGCATTCCTAAGATACTCAAACATCAGGGTTAATTTATCAAATCACCCCCCCAATTGGGTCTCTATGAAGCTGAAGGTTCCAAGAAAGCCCAGAAATTGACCAACTGATAGTATTAGAAACAAAAGAATTCTTATGAATACAAATAGAGAAAATCCTAGGGAAACGAGAGGCTAGGGGAGAATCCCTACACCAAAGATACTCAATCCTATGCAATGCAATATGCATGCTGTTTGGCATTCGAATAGTGTATGTCCCACACTCGATCCATCTTACTTTGCCCAAGATGTCTTCTCGAACCATCCCTTGCATACATGACCATTGACAAAGATAAGATATTCCATGTGCGCATCATAGTTTCTAGGGGCTTCGACCTAGTAGGCACAATCCCCAGACTTATTTTTGATCACGGGGACGAATCCCAAGGCATCAACAAGAACTTTCTTTGTGAATCATACATTATCTGAGCTACTAACAGAATATCACTCATCATCTGTTAAATATAACAAGATGTAAAGAATTGGTCTATTGGGATAACTAGTCCCTCAACACATGCAAATTAGTCTTTTCCGGGACTTCCTCACCAATATCATGATTCCCAGATCATAATATCACTCATTATAACCATAAACTTTAACAATATGAAGTTATGAAGGTCAAGGCATTGGACCATATACAAGGTCATTATGCACAAAAGGCACTGCGGTGCAAGTGAATTGTGCATATTAGCTAATCAGGCAATTTGTGTACATGTGCAGATGTATTTTGAGATATAAAACATGTCTATAATGAGTTTAGGATAAAAAGAAGTCCAATCAAAATTTCACCCGTTGGTCGGATATAGCAAATCTTCCACAAATAGGCACATATGTAAAATATTCATAATTTATCAACTCCAACATAAAAAATGGTCTACTTAGGTCAAATATAGCATGTCTGTCAAATTTCAAAACAATAGGAACAACTTTGGAATTTTCGGTTAGCCGTTAGGCAATCGAAATCCAGCTGACAGAGGTCGATTGCCTTGGGCGGCTAGCCGTTTTCCCTTGGTTCCTTGGTCAAGGGTCAATTTTAACACACACAGAGGGTCGGCTGCCTTTCGACTAGCCGCCCTTGAAATGGCTGCTTGGACAGAGCCCAAAAACAACCCTGGAACTCTCCGTTGCCTTGCGGCTGGCCGCTAGGCAGCCGAATAGCCCAGATGGGTGTCAGCGGCTGGCTGTTTGGGTTGGCTGACCTGCCCAGAAGCTTTGTCTGTCCCAAACGGCTAGCCTTTTGGCCTATGCCATCAGAGGCTAGGCCATCAGGGGCTGGGGCATCGGGGTCTGAGCCGTCAGGGCCAAGAGAGGGTACTGCATCTAGAGTACGATTAACACTTTAAGAGTGTTAGGAGTAAGATGCTTGCTCCACTTGTAGACCCATCTCTTTGGAAGTCATCTGATTCAAGGCAGAAATGCCTTAAGGATGTTTGGAGTGGAGGGAATGTAAGAGAAAAGATAGGCAAGTTTAGTTTGCAATTCTTTATCTTCAACAACATCCCCGCAAACACAGCTGACTCACCACCCTTCAAGAGTATGGTGGACGCCATACAGGAGCCTGGGAGAGGAGTGTTACCCCCACCCCACGAGAGATTTTGGGGAAATACTTAGACCAGGAGGAGGCAGAGATCTGAGAGTATATTGATACATTGAGGCCTCATTGGGAGGAGTATGGCGTCACTCTTATGTGTGATGGGTGGACGAGACCCACAAATATGTCGATTATAAATTTCATGGTCTATTACCGAGGAAGAGCTGTGTTCTTGAAGTCTGTAGATGCATCTAACAAGATAAAGGATGCAGATTACATTATGGGATTGATCATTGAAGTCATCAAAGTCGTTGGGCCGAAGAACGTGGTGCAGATTGTGATGGATAACGGCAGTGCCTTTGTAAAGACAGGGACTACACTTATTGCGAACAAGGACTACACCTTATATTGGGCGTCATGTGCAACACATTGCATTGACTTGATACTAGAGGCTTTTGCTGCTGGACCGACTGTTCTGAGTGTTCTTGAGGATGCACGTACCGTCACCAACTTCATTTACAACTACGCGATTGTACTGGCGAAGATGAGAAAGTATGTAACAGGGACATAGTAAGACCGTGCGTTGCTAGATTTGCAACCAACTACATTGCCTTGGAGAGCATCTTTCATCACAAGGCGGGATTGAGGACCATTTTTACTTGTGAGGATTGGGTTTCTTCTCGTCATAGCAGAACCGTTGTGGGCAAAAAGGTTGAGCATATCCTTATTCAGTCAAA
>JAUPMG010100845.1:0-12288 GCA_031762675.1 Pachysandra terminalis | reverse complement strand
GTGAGAGTCACGGCTTGGAATACCAGATTATGCACGTGTGTACACGTGTCATACTTTGGGGATTCGGGTCGTGACAGATACCTTACCCGCATTTCGTCCTAAAGCTCTCAAGTTGCTTCAGACATTCCGTGATGATCCCACAAAACCTTTACCTTGGATGTGACTTTATTCCGCAACACTTGTTCTTTCCTATCAAGGATCTTCACAGGCTGTTCTTCATATGTGGAAATTTCTCTGATCGTTACGGTTTGTCAGTCTATCACTGAAGCTGGGTTTGGATGGTACTTCCTCAACATGGAAACATGGAAGACATCGTGCACTAGTACTTCGCCAACTCGTTCTGCAATCTCGAATGGCCCGATGTATCTGGATGCCAGCTTTCCTTTCTTACCAAATCTGAATACTCCTTTAGTCGGTGAGACTTTAAGGAATACCCAGTCTCCCACCATAAACTTCAGCTTTCTTCTTCTCACATCAGCATACCTTTTTTGTCGGTGTTGTGCAGTAAGTAGTCGGTCTCTGATTAACTTGATCTTCTCTGTCGTTTCGGCTACTATCTCTGGTCCCAACTGACTGTGAACGTTGTTGTCATTCCAGCACAATGGTGATCGGCAAGGTCTCTCATAGAGTGCTTCAAATGGTGCCATTCCGATGCTTGCCTGATAACTGTTATTGTAAGAGAATTCTACTAAGGCAAGATGATCTTCCCAGTTATCGTTGAAGTCTAGAACGCATGATCTCAGAAGGTCTTCAAGTATCTGGTTGACTCTCTCCGTCTGACCATCTGTCTGGGGGTGGAATGCAGTGCTGAAGTTGAGTTGTGTTCCCAATGCTTTGTGTAGACTTTTCCATAATCTCGATGTAAACTGCGAACCGCGGTCTGACACTATGGTGATGGGTACTCCGTGCAGGAGAATTGTCTCTCTCACATATAGTTTGGCCAAGTCATCAGCGTTCATTGTGGTCTTCGTAGCTATGAAGTGCGCTGACTTTGTGAGACGGCCTACAATCACCCATATCATGTCGTGGCTGTTACGTGCCTTGGGAAGTCTGGTGAGGAAGTCCATGGATATGTGTTCCCATTTCCATTCCCTAATAGGCAAAGGTTGGAGTGTTCCTGCTAGTTTCTGATGTTCTTCTTTCACTTGTTGGCACACGACATCTTTCACTTGTTGGCACACAGCACCCTTGGTTATGAATTCTTCGATCTCGACCTTCATTCGGTTCCACCAGTAGTTGCGTCGAAGGTCATAATACATCTTGATCCTGTCGGGATGGATAGAGTACCAGGATCTGTGGGCTTCAGCTAGGATTTCGTCCTTCGAGCATCTTGAGGTACATAAAGTCGTCCTTTAAATCTGATGCTCCCATCTTCAGCCTTGGTCAAGTCTGTCCTTTCCTCATCCGCAGCCAAATCTTGTATCCACTTCTCATTTTGTTGGAGGTCGATGATTCTTTCCTTAAGTGATGGTCTTGCAAGTATGTTGCCTAATCTTACCCCGTGATTTTTCGTTCTAGCAGTGAAATTGAGATCGGCAAGTTCCTCGTACAATTTCCATTCTTGAACCAACATGCGTGCTAATACGCTTCTCGGTTTACGACTAAGTACGTCCGCCATCACATTGGCTTTACCCGGATGGTACTGAAGTGAGAAGTTGTAGTCGTTTACGAGTTCCTTCCATCTTCTTTGCCTCATGTTCAATTCCTTCTGGGAGAAAAGATACTTGAGGCTCTTGTGATCCGAGAATACTTCGAAGGTCTTGCCAACAAGGTGATGTCTCCAAATTTTTAGAGAAAAAACTATTGCTGCGAGCTCCAAGTTATAGTGGGATAGTTCTTCTCGTGTGCTTTTACCTTGAAGCATATGCTACGACCCTGTCGTCTTGCATCAGAACACAACCAAGTCCTGATAATGAGGCGTCGGTGTAAACTAAGAAATCAACACCACTAACCGGAACGGTAAGAACCGGTGCCGTTGTAAGCATCTCCTTGAGGGTAGTGAACGCTGTCTGGCATACATCGTCCCAAAAAAACTTCATGTCCTTCCGTGTTAACTTGGTTTATGGAGTAGCAATACTAGAGAAGCTTTCGATGAATCTCCTGTAATATCCTGCTAGACCCAAGAAACTGCGGACTTCAGTTACACTCTTGGGCTGCTCCCAACTAGTGACTGCTTCTAACTTACTTGGATCCACTGAGAATCCATTCCTAGACACCACGTGTCCTAGGAATTTCGCTTCATCTTTCCAAAATTCACATTTAGAGAATTTTGCGTATAGTTGGTGATCCACTAAAGTTTGTAAGGCAATACTGAGGTGTTTGTCGTGATCCTCCTTGGCCTTTGAGTAGATCAGAATATCATCAACAAAAGCCACAAGGAATTTATCCAGGTAGGGTCTGAACACTCGTTGCATCATGTCCTTGAATACTGTAGGTGCATTAGTCAGTCCAAAAGGTATGACTACGAACTTGAAGTGCCCATATCTTGTCCTAAATGCCGCCTTCGGTACATCTTCTTCCTTAATTCGTAGTTGGTGATAACCGAATCTGAGGTCTATCTTTGAGAAATAAGATGCCCCTTGCAATTGATCGAACAAATTGTCAATGGCGGCAAAGGATATTTGTTCTTTACTGTGGCCTGATTTAACTTCTGGTAATCTATGCACAGTCTGAGCAATCCGTCTTTTTTCTTCACAAAAAGGACAGGTGCTCCCCAAGGTGATGAGCTTGGTCTGATAAACTGTAACTTCAGAAGTTCATCCAACTGTTTTCTCAGTTCGGTCAGCTCAGTGTGTAACAACACAAAAAATTGAAACAGAAAATTCCTTTTATATAAGGGTATATTAGTAATTTAATATGATAAGCTATGTCCTTTAACACTTATGTTATAAACTATATAATCTATATTATTATATTATGACATTATATTAACACACATAAAAACCTATTATAATGTTTAAGGCTTATATAATTAAGTGTTGGGCTTAATTAATGCGGTAAGTCGACTCATCTCACGATCTTCAATCTCCATCACCTTGAAAATGTGCTATAGGGAATTAATCCTCATTTGTGCTTCAATCGGATCTGTGGTTCCTCTAAAAACTCTGGGTCCTAGCTCCTTGAACTGTTTGATACTCTTGATATTCTTCTGTAATTCAGCTTGAACTTGTGCTTGCTGCTGTTGTATCATACTGGCCATCTACCCCATCGCTTGAAGGATATCGGCAAATTGTGGATTGATGCTGCTGTTTTCCTCAGACGGACTCATGTCTATATGTCGACTTCTTTTTTCAACCATTGAAATTTGCTCTAGGTACCTGTGAGAGAGAAGTTAACATCCGCTTTTCTCATGTTGTCAGTATTCAACATTCAGCATTCAGCACACAGAAACTTAAGAAATATTGATACCTTGAAATGTTTTGAAATATCATGTCAAAAACTTATGGAATTGATTGAAAACAGAAGACTTAGGCTTTAATACCATCTTTGTCATGACCCAAGCCATAAACCTCATCGGAGACCCCAAATTTTAATTCGCAACCTTCACCCTAAACAAAGCTTGGGAGTGGCAAGCGATATGTAACCAAAATGGGCTTAATATAATGGATCTTAAGTAATATTCAAGTTATGAGATAATAAAGTGTCACGAACCAACCCAAAAATTTAGAATTCTTGGGTTTAGTTGCGACGTTCACCCCATATTGCTATGGAGGTGGATCAACAGACATAAGCGAAAGTTTAATATTTCTAGTAAGATATAAGTAACTATAATTAATGTGCTAAGCTAGCAAATTCCAAATGAACTAAATCCTACTTCTAACTAACTATACCATATTTCTATCAGAGTACGCTACCCAAACCAAGTCTTCTCGTGCCGCTCCTAAGTTCTTGAGCCTGAAATATTAAACAACATCCCTGAGCTGGAAGCCCGGATGAGTAAACCTTCGATGAAGGGCATTCACTCATGTTCCAGTATTTGAGAAAATGTGCAGACGTGTACAAAGGTGTAATAAACATAATATGTGCAATTGGTGTACAGTTGTGACATTCAATAATAATAAGTCCTTTCCCATCCTCACAGGGTATTGCTTAGTGGTCTGTGTATCCTACATCTACTTACGTAAATTTTAAAGTTTGAGAATTAGGCCAAGTGTATCATACAAGTGGCTCTGACAATGATACCAACACAGAATATGCAATGCAAGAAAGATGCTAAGCTGTCTAAGAAGTGAAATATCATATGATCCCACGTGATCTCGATCTCTATCTAGGGTGTCCCAGTAACCTGAATGCATCCCCTGCGAACGGACTATGGGATAGGACCATTCTATGGGCACCGCATAGTTTTAAGGGTTTTGAACATAGGGGCTCACGACCCCCTATTTTTGATCACAGGCCATTCAGCCAAGACTTGCAGCCACCTGTGGTATCTCTCAGGGATTCATACATCTTCACAACCCAACAGAAGGTACATAAATATGGTCTCACTGACTCCCAAGCTTACACCAACGTACGGATCCTTGGGATAACATACCATCTTCCATGTTTACACCAACGTGCAGATCCTTGGGCAACATCATTCCTCAAGACTGACGAGGTTCTCTATGTGGGTTCACTCTCAGCTTGGGTCTGATCATAGGGTCCTCTTGTAGGACTAAATGGTTATCAAGTCAACATTCCAAATGTCAATCTAAACCCATGGTGTCATGTAGGGTATTAGACTGGTGCCATCACGACATGAAGGTCCATAAGCATCATTCATTTCAGATCCTTTAGTTAATGCATCAACCAAGTTTTCATAGGCATATATTTAAACATTCAGTCAAATGGGCATAGTCCCATAACAAACTTATTAGGAAAGATAAAGCACACAACTTACATATTAAGCACCGTAGAGCACAAAATCTACCTCACTACTAAATATAATACTTATAATTTAATCTACCAAGAAAAGTCATATAAGTATATATATATGTAAAGGATGAAGTTCTACTTACATATTTGTATAGATGTACTACCAACAAAATGCTAATGTACTAATGTCACAGATAAACTGATGAGGCAAGTTGGGCACCTCGGCACCAACATCTCATCAGCACTACTCAATTGGATTTAAACTCGTAAACCAATTCATCATAACAGCACGAGAAGGGCATTCTAGTATCCAAACCAATCTCATTTCATAGAATAATTATCAAGGCACCTCAATATGCCTAAACCACACTTCAATAAATGAAAAACGCATCATAACCACAAATTTCATCTTATCATGTGTATCATGAGGGTACTAAGCCAATAGAAGGGTTTGGGGATCATGCTTACCCATTTTCCCTCTATTACTTGGCTGAACTAAGGAATCTAGATTTCCGGGTTGAAGGGTCGAATTTCACATTAGAGGTCTAATTGACTCGGAAATAGGCTAAACACGTGTAACTAGTCGAGATACACACGCTCATGTTGGAAACACTCCATTTGGACCAGTGGAGGGGTTCGGCGGGGTGCTCGGCGACCTTTTGGCGCACCCAAACAGGTGAAAGTGTGCCAAATGATTTGACACCTCGAGGTTTGGTCCAAATGGGTCTCGATAGACGAGAAGTCAAGTCGGTTTGGTCACTTTGTCCTTCGGCAACCCTTAGGTGCGCCTAGGGGAGGCTTCGACGACCTACTTCGGTGTGCCTAAATTTCTTCAACGACGATTCTCGAGAGCCCATTTTGGTCTCTGAGATTCGGCGACCTCATCGGTGCGCCGAAGCTAAGGAAAGGTCTGCTGAGCTTGAAACTTCACCCGGAGTTTGGCTTCACTCCCAAGAAGGTTCGTTAATGGTCTGATACTAGTTCTAGTGGGTCTTAGGTAAGGATTTAGGGTTTTCCCCATTTTTCCTCTACATTTAGGGCTAGGTTTTACCACATTCACGTCATTTATATAAGTCTCGTGATTTGGGTTCCACATATAACGTATAGAAGGGTATAAATCCCTAGGAGAAGATGGGTATGATGCAAAGAACACTTCTCCTAGGTCCAAACACATAAAACACAACTGAAATACTCGTTCAAAGAAGATTACACAATTTGGGGCGTAGTCGCGAGGATTGGATTTGGGTTACGGTGCATTCCGGAACATGGAAGATCCTTCTTGAGCTCCAAGCATCCTTCATGGCTCTGAAATCCCAAGAGAAGAAGAGAGAATGAGTGAATTTGTGTTTTATGAGCCAAAGGCTCTATTTATAAGTAGTCTATGAAAAGTGTCTTCACTTGAGGGCAAAATGAGGTTTTTGGCTCTATATTTCTCGTCTGGTCAAAGTTGCGGGTTCCGATAGAGGGCTTTTTTTATTAAGGCTGAGTCGGATCTCGGAAGTCTACGACCATAATTAATTAATTTATTAAATAAATTAGATCTTAATAAATCCCTAATTTATCATCTGATCCTTCAGTTTGACTATCTAATTTTATCCATTTCCTTACTTAAACTAATTTTCTGAGGTCAGGGGTTTAATGGGAATAACCTAAGCTATTAGTTGATCGAGTTTAATTATTTTGAGATTTGCTCCATCATTAACCCTAATTAGTTGGAGTTAAGTTTTCAGGTCATTACATAAAGTTCTCAATTAATATCCAATATAGTCAGTTATTATACAAGCAGTGGAAATATAAAATAGTCTAGTATTTTCAAACCAATTCCTACTATTAGTTTAGGTAGAAACCTAACTAAATATATTAAAGACGACTAACGTCTATAGGGGATAAAATATCAGAGTCGCAAGATTATATATATTGGGAATTCTTCAAGGGAAATTTATAACGTAAAAATTACATTTAAAACCACATAATAACACTTGAAAGAATTTAGATAAATCACAAGTCCATGATTTAGTGAAATCTAAATAAGCGTTTATACAATAGATATTTAAATTAAAAAGAATTACTATCTATTACATTACATCAATAAATAAGAATCACGGTCGCATCTTCATCCGGGACTTTATCTCAATTTTCATTTAACGTATCTGAAATGTGGTTGCTATAAAGCATGAGCTATACTAGCCAGTAAGTATGATACCTTAAGGAATTTATAAACCTATCTTAGAAAACATGCAATTCTATACACGTACAGTCCATACAACAAAATAATAAATTCAGAAGCATGAGGTCGATTTATTGATTAATGCATGCTGTGCACCTACCTTACAAACTATCACCACGTGTGAGCTATGCAATCATTCTAATATACATGGGGTCAGTGTGGATTTCACGTAGACCGATCTACCTTTGGGCGGGCCATGACTCAAAGAAAAGATCCTTTCTGATTAGTGATAGTTAATGTTGGTCCCATCATATGATCTCAATCGTACTATCCTAGGGTGTTCACACAGAAACCACCCCCCAATAAATGGACTGAATAGTAGATTATTCTATGTGCGCAACATAGCTTCTATAGGTTTTGACCAAGAGGACAGAATCGCCTCACCTTATTTTCGATCAAAGGGACGAATCCCAAGGCATCACACAGAACATCCTCAGAGAACCATACACCACTGATCAATTATCAGAGTTCACTCTTATGATTCGGATATTGGGTCTTACCGCTAAAAGGTGTCCTCACCTATCATCTTTCGTCACGTCTTGTGGGATCTATACCTAAGATGCATCCCGCACCATAGGAGATTACGACCGTTGGTCAATTGGGATGATCAGTCCCTCAACCACCTAATCTAAGTCTCCTCACATATTATGACTTCCATGTCATACTAATCTCATGTAATAAATCAAGAGTCCTCAAACTGTGGACTCAGGGATAGGGTGTTACTCATAGACCAAATTCATGGTTAAGAGCTAATGTTGTGCATGTGAAGAGGTGCACACTAACAAAGCATTCAAGTAGTAGTGTATAGGGTGTAATCACAACAATTCACACGAAGCATATATCACAATTCAACAAAACAAAACGAAACCACATAAAAGTAATTACATAAGGTTAACTAGACATTCACGTGTAATGTGCCGGAAATAACATTAACTGCAGGTGTTGACCATTCCAAGTCGATCTTTCACATTTATCATTGCATAGAAATGGTCCAATGAGAAAACAATTACAGATGTTTGACTATTCCAAGTCAATCTTTCACATTCGTATATTTCGCTTTACTAATCTAAGTTAAGAGGTAAAAGCTATACTAACAACATGGCATGTGCATATGGCATGCAAACAAGATTACATGCTACTTTGTGTATAGGGTGCATTAGAGTCTAGTTAAAACACGCGCATCTCCTACGCATTCACTTAGTATTACTCTACACTACACTTACTCATATCACGAAATAGTACCTAGATTATCAGCATAGGGTTATATAGATCACGCAACTAACTACACATTACACTAATGTACAATAACTATCAACTTAAAATCCGAAGTCCTAAACAATAGGTTCGGCGGGGTCCTCGGTGTAGTATTCGGCGTACTGAGATTTCCTTCGGCGACCACCTCGGCGGACCTCACCTGAGATTCGGCGACGTTTCCAGAACTTACTTTCTCGGCAACCTTGTCGTTAGTCAGCGTACCGAAGCCAATTTTGGCGCTCCGAAGCTATCTCGGTGACCTCTTTGGCTGACATTCAACCTCGGCGACCTTTCGGTGCACCGAGATGTCCACCCTTGGCCCAGAATTCATGATCGGCGACCGTTCGGTGCACTGAGTTTGCAGCCAAATGTCGCGAATTGGGTTAAATGACGGGGTTTTCCACCCTAAATTAATTTTATACAACTTTAAACATACACATGCATCAAAAGAGATATTCCAACTATTCTAAAAGACAAAATCCATTTATAAACCTCTCTCAGTATGATATTGAAATCAAAGATAATGCAAAACTAAAGGAACTCAAGGTTTAACTAATTACATTCTTGAAATTAAGACTTACATTAATCTCTACACCATTCACACATTCCAATCCTTATAATGAACATGTAAGATATGGGGAATGGCATTAGATCATAGATGTTGTAACTACATTCATGAAAGTATCCACTTACCTCTTCATGAATGCAAGAGACTCCATGGAAAAATCCTTAACAAGGCAAACTCTCCCCCGCCATCTCCTTCTCCACCAAGCCTTCCAAGTCAAAACCCTAGACTCAAAACCAAACAAAACCCATAAAGAATATGAGATTCTCTCTTCTCACCTGAACTAACCATAACACATGTCTTCATCCAAGCCCTCAATCTATCACCAACTCAATCTCATCCATCCATTTCACTTTTCTAATCCAAACCATCTAAACTCAACCACTTTCATCATAGCCATTCAAATTCAACCACCCCAACCACTTCAATCTACATCACGCAATCATACCCACTCTAAATCTAACCCTACACTTCATCTCTCACTTAGGACAAACAACTTACTAACTTAGATCCAAGCCACACAATCATACAACCAAATCCTAGCCATACACCTCACCAAATAACATAATTTACAAGTTTGCCACTCTCTCAATACAATAAGGGTTTGACTTTTCATAGCAACAATACCCAAAAACCACATCAAGCTTGATCGTATGGTCGGATCTAATCCGATCGGTGATCCAACTGAGGGTAACAAGCATCGAGTGTTATAGAACATATAAATGCGCTAATAAGAAGATCAAGGCATCCATAATGTTTTATTCCTATTTGATCACTAGTTTAATCTATCAGAGTAACAGTACGCTTAAGTCTATCAGTTTAAACTAATCAGTTAATGATCTAGGGATCTATAGTGTGTCTTTGTGTGATTAAGGACGTTTAGTGATCTAAACTAGATTTACAAAATGAAATTAACCCCTCAATCAATACAAATTACCATCCTACCCTAAGGTTCTCAATTATGATTTTTACAAATTACTCTGGTTATTACAACCTACCCCCCTTAAAAGAATTTTGTCCTCGAAATTCCCCTACCTAATAGGAAAAGATATGGGTACTTACCTTGATTATTCTGAAACGACGCTCTTGTCATGTTTTGATCATACCTTTTGTTTTACTTAGTCTTATAGTTGTTGTTGTGTCGGATTTTGGTCCTCTGGAAGTCGGCATTCCTTCGAAAGGTGTTCACGTCCTCAACAATTATAGCACTTCTTATTTGGAGAAATCCTTGAAGTGTTAGCTGTTCTTCGTGTTTTCTGCCACTCTTGTACCTTTGGTTGATAGCTTTAAGAGTTTCTTCCCTTCTGCTGATCTCGAGCACCACGAAATTCTCGTATGTCTTTCTCTACCTTCTTAGCACAGTTCACCACTTCGTGATTCGCTGTGAATTCTCTCACAACTAGTCGACTTCCGATAAGCGGCTTCAGTCCATTCTCGAACCGAAAAGGTTTCTTCTCCTCTTCGTCCACTACGTATTTGGAAAATTGTGATAACTCTGTGAATTTGGCTGCGTACTCCATTACTGACATGCTCCATTACTGACTTCCACCACCATTGAGCCTTTTCTTCTAACATAAATGCGGTAAGTCGACTCATCTCACGATCTTCAATCTCCATCACCTTGAAAATGTGCTATAGGGAATTAATCCTCATTTGTGCTTCAATCGGATCTGTGGTTCCTCTAAAAACTCTGGGTCCTAGCTCCTTGAACTTTTTGATACTCTTGATATCCTTCTGTAATTCAGCTTGAACTTGTGCTTGCTGCTGTTATATCATACTGGCCATCTGCCCCATCGCTTGAAGGATACCGGCAAATTGCGGGTTCATGCTACTATTTTCCTCAAACAGACACATATCTATATGTCGACTTCTTTTTTCAGCCATTAAAATTTGCTCTAGGTACCTGTGAGGATGAAGTTAAAATCCGCTTCTCTCATGAGTCAAAGTCTCATGTTGTCTGTATTCAACATTCAACATTTAACACACAGAAACTTAAGAAATATCGACACCTTCAAAACTTTTGAAATATCATGTCAAAAACTTATGGATTTGATTGAAAACAAATGACTTAGGCTCTGATACCATCTTTGTCACGACCCAAGCCGGAAACCTCGTCGGAGTTCCAAAATAAGAATTCGCAACCTTCACCCCAAACAAAGCTTGGGAGTGGCCAGCAATATCTTCCCAAAACGGGCTAAATATAATGGATATTAAGTAAGATTCAAGTTATGAGATTGAAAGTTCTCAATTAATATCCAATATAGTCAGTTATTATACAAGCAACGGAAATATAAACTAGTCTAGTACTTTCAAACCAATTCCGATTATTAATTTAGGTAGAAACCTAACTAAATATATTAAAGCCGACTAACGCCTATTGGGAATTCTTCAAGGGAAATTTATAAGGTAAAACTTACAATTAAATCAATTTAATAACACTTGAAAGAATTTAGATAGATTACAAGTCCATGAATTTGTGAAATCTAAATAAGCGTTTATATAATAGAAATATAGATTAAAAACAATTACTATCTATTACATTACATCAATAAATAAGAATCAAGCTCGCATCTTCATCTTGGACTTCATCTCATTCTTCATTTAACGTACTTGAAATGTGGTTGCTATAAAGCATGAGCTACAGTAGCCAGTAACTATGGTACCTTCAGGAGTATATATGTCTATCTTACAAAACATACAATTCTCTATACTTACAGTCCATACAACAGATAACAAATTCAGATGCATGAAGTCGATTTATTGATTAATGCATGTTGTGCATCTACGTTACAAACTATGACCATGTGTGAGCTATGCAATCATTCAAATATACATGGGGTCAGTGAGGATTTCACGTAGACCGATCCACCTTTGGGCAGGCCATGACCCAAAGATAAGATCCTTTCTGATTAGTGACAGTTAATGTTGGTCCCATTATATGATCTCAATCATACTATTCCACGGTTCTCACACAGAAACCACCCCTAATAAATGGATTGAATAGTAGATTATTCAATGTGCGCAAAATAGTTTCTAGGGGTTTCGACCTACAAGACACAATCGCCTCACCTTATTTTCGATTATAGGGACGAATCTCAAGGCATGATACAGAACTTCCTCAAAGAACCATACACCGCTGATCAGTTATCAGAGTTCACTCATATTATTCGGATATTGGGTCCTACCGCTATAAGGTGTCATCACCTATCATCTTTCCTAATCTCTTTTGGGATCTATACCTAAGATGCATCCTACACCATGGGAGATTACTACCGTTGGTCTATTGGGATGATCAGTCCCTCAACCGCCTAATGATGAGAATCAACAAGCACCATTAAAGGATCCATTGCATGTTCCAGTTGGGCCTATTACTAGAGCAAGATCCAAG
>JAUPMG010100834.1:0-12288 GCA_031762675.1 Pachysandra terminalis | reverse complement strand
ATTTAGCCCAACCTTAATCCTTATTTATTAATGTGCATATCTAAGACAATAGGTTCATGCATTCCAATTCTAGTTTTATAAAATGGAGTTATCCTAGTTACTTATAATTATTCTTAGATAGACTAATATGAGTTTCTATATATATCTTTATATATGCATATAGGCGGGTGTATCCAATCTATGCTTATTAGATTAATTTAATTAAATCTTGAATTATCTTTAAATGATTAGTTACTAGGTTAGGGTCACTACAGAACATGCCTGGTTCAGGTTGATCTTCTGATCAGACACACCTAATAGATCAAAGTGATCTGGACTGTCAAATTGCGCGTTTGATTTTGTTCACACGATCGGGATCATCCGATCAGGTTATACCTGATTAGAGAAGTATCAACTGATCAGGTGCCTTTCTGTGGAGATATCTTGACCATAGGATCTTTCTTGCACCTGATCAATGATAGGTGAAGGGTTACATGCCCTTTCAGATTTGATCAAAACCGTTGGATCAAGATCGTGCCTGTTGGTGAACAGGTACATGTAAATCTATAAATATACTGCAGATCCATACCAGAATCATTCATTCGATCAAGTTCAGTTCTAAGTGTGTTAGAGACATCCATCAAGGCTTTCATAAGTGTTCGGCATCATCAGTTCTTATACAAAGTGTCATGTTGTGATCGGACGGACGGTGCACATATGAGAATCACAACGAATCTTGATCGGAGGCTTCATTGTATCTTGAAGGTATTTTTGCACTAACTCCTAGTGCATTCGCAATTTTGATCAAAGGGGGATAAACTTGTCTAAAACAAAGCGTACCGATCGTGCCTTGAAGCTTGTTAATCAACGGTGCTAAATTGGTTTTAACCTTTCATACACTTGATCATTCATCTTTTTACAACATAATCCACCTAATCTCAGAGCTGATGTTAGCTATCTGCTACTCCATAATGCTAATTCAAAAAACACTTAGTCCCCTAAAATTCTTCAATTAAATTATCTTATCCAGTGGACGTCTATTGCAGAAAAACGTATTCAACACATTGAACATCAACTCTCTCAGCTTCAAGAAAGTTTTCATGCCATTGTTGTGGAAAGAAAGTAGCACCAATTTGCACACAACAACCGAACCGATAACCAAATACTCTGATTAAGGTGGAAGCCAGTTTTGGGCTAATATGTCTTTTAGGCTTTTAAATTGATTGACAATCGGTTTTGTTGTGCGTACTTACTATCATGTGATTGTTGCCACCAAAAATATAACACCAACATATTGCAAACGATGTGCTCCCACATAACAGGACCATCTCATTCGTAATGGTAGAGGTAGGTGGCAATGGGTCGGGTTAGATCTGGTTGTAAACGGGTCAACACGAGTTATACAGTTTGGGTCAAGTTCAACCCGTTTATCACAGTCGACAAAACTTAAATTCGAACCCAACCCATTTAATAAACGGATCAACCCAACACGTTTAGTCGAGGCGAATTGGTTTGGCGCAGTTATTGCTCTAGAATGGCCTTATCACTTTAATGGTTACGAGAACAATGGTCAAAGTTGTCTGCCCTTTTGGACCAGTTCGTTTTCCATTAAAAAAATCCCAAAAAAAGAGACTTAGACTAGTATTCGCATCAAAGTCTGGATAGGCACTATTGAAAAATTATACCTTAGATCACATGACAAATACTTGTCTACAGGTGGGCCTCACAAAAAAGGTCTATTAACATTTCTGAAGTTTACACGCGGTTGATAATTGTTTAGATCTACATGTGGCCCCCACTAAGAGGATGACTTACATCTTGACAGGTACTATGGAAATTGGTGGTATCAACGGTCACCATTGCCTCATCTTAGGGCTGTCAATTTTCCGAAGACTTGGACTATGTCAAAGTCTTGACAGGTAGTATGGAAATTAGTGGTATCAACAACCACCATTGCCTCATCTTAGGGTTGTCAAGGAGCTGAGCTCAGGTTCGGGTTTGGCTCATATGAGCTGAGTTTGAGCTTTATAATTAAACTTACAAGCTGACTAAGTTTGAAAAAAAACTCGTTATCTTAACAAGTTTGAGCTGAGCTTGGATAGGCTCGACTTGGTTTGTATATGAGATTATATGTTTATATGTCAAGCTTTTTTACGCATAACAATAATATAACATATTATATTACATATAGTAATAATTATCAACTATAATATTAATGCATTTGTATTTATCGAAGCTTTTTTACGAGTCAAACATTTTATAAGTCAAACTTTTTGCGAACCGAGCTTTTATGAGCCTGAGCCAAGCTGGGCAAAGCTCAGCTTAGCTTGGAGCTTAAATTTTTTTAACTAGCATGAGATGAGCCTGAGCCGAGCTAGAGATTTATGAGTCTGAGTCGAAGTGGGCAAAGCTTGGCTTGGCTCGACTTGTTTACAGCCCTAGTCACCCTCACAAATACTTCTTTAACCTGTCACCAAAAAAAAAAAAAACCTTCTTTAACCTCAGTATAGGACAGCCCTTTTTGGCCACGTGGTAATTTTTTTTATACGATTGAAACAACTAGAAGTGGACAAGTGGTGTTCTCTCTATAAATTCTCGTTAATTAGAAGGAAGTTATCACAAGACAAGATGGAGGAGATACGAGATGCTGCTTGGGCTTATTTCGAAGCTGGATCTGATGAGGTTAAGAAGCTGGCAAGGAACTTCTTTCGATCAATGGATACGGACGGAAATGGCAAAATAAGCACTTTGGAGTTCGTAGAATTCCTAAGGAGGAAACAATATACCTTTGTTGATGTGAACTTCTTCAATGAGCTAGATGAGGATGGAGATGGCCAGCTTGAATTCTCTGAAGTGGTTGTCTTCTACTACATAGTTAAGGCAAGAGCCATAACTTGCGATGGATGTAGAGCTTTTATAAAGGGGCTCTTCTTTACTTGCGTCCAATGCTTTGATCAACCGGGCAATACGTTTGACCTCTGCATCAACTGTTTTCCCAAAAAAAGGTTCAATCACTGCCATGCCACCTTTTTGGATAATTATACGTTGCTCCGGACCAAGAGGAACTCTTCATTGTCGTCGGCATCGGCAAACCAGAATTCGGTAATGAAATCCCTGAAACTATTTATTTAAGACAACTTCCATGAAACCGCCGTGCATCTTCTACAACGGAATGGTTACAACCATCTTTACAGCGCCATAACTATCTTTACAGCGCCATTTAAAGGGCACCACGTGGACCCTAGTGTTTAAATTCGATATCGGATCGGGGATTGGCCAATCCAAACATGGCTCAATTTTTTTTTCCTTTTTTAAATCAAAAAATTTTAGGGGGTGTCGGACAGTCCATATTGGATCGTCCAATATGACTAGTCCAAAACTAAATTAGATCGTCTAGATTGGACGAACTGACTCTGTTTCTGGCCAAGTCAGAAAACTTTAGCAATTTTTGGGATTGTGACTTGTCCCGAGCCAATCCCGAGTTGTATCGGCCGATACTTAACAGTGTGACTTGGACGGAATGGTCCCCCACTAAAAGGGTGACTGACATTTCTGAAAACCTAAGAGACCTATAAACCTGAAACCCACTTTTATAACTGGCTTCTACCTTAACTGGTAATGGCCATGTACACATGGTCCCCTTTAATTGGTACTATAAATATGGTTGTAACCATCCTGCTGTAGAGGATGAGGAGCCCCATGAAACCAAAGCTCTGTAATTTGAGAGCGCTTATCATCTGCAACATTTTCATACAGTAGTTCCTACAGCAAGGGATCTGATTGGTCATTCTGTATTAAAAAAATATAATATTTTTTTACAACACAATCACGTACAATGAAAACGACCAATCATAGGCCATGTTGCAGATCCAGGCGTTATATGGAGTAGACAGTGTTTCAACAACAAAAGCTAACTTTATTATTGTATACTTTACATTTATAAATTGTTGATGATAAGTTGACTTTTTTGTTGTTATAAAATATGTAAATTGCTTACTTTTTTCACCTGTTTTCCTACATCTATGTTACCTCAAAATTTTGCCAGAATTCTTGTAACTATATCTAGAAGGAGAAAGTGTCTTAATCAATAGCAACTCTTCCAAAGGTTAATTTCTAGGGTTTTTTAAGTTAAGGGAAATGCACAAGTTGCATTTAAGAGTTTAATGCATTGAAAAAGTCATTTTAGGGTTGCTTAGTCTCTTTAAAAAAAAATTTTGATTCAATGATTTTTCTCATTGAGAATATTGAATTGCCCAAAATTCCCTTAAGAAATGTTTTTCAAAATTTCAATCACCCCACTCATTCAATCTCGTTTTGCTCTAACCCTCCTTCCCTAATCCTCTTCTCCTTCTCCTTTTGACGCCGGCAATACGACATCTACACACCGGCAATACGACATCTTACTACCTCACTTGAACCCCAACCCCGTCACCGTCGTTCCCAAATCGTAACCAAGAAAATCCTTATGCTTTGCTTGAGTTGGTTCCCAAATCTCAACCTTCAAATTCCTAAAGCGAGTTGGTCCGTGCGTGAAGGAAAGTTCAAGAGAAGAAGCAATAGAGCAGTGTCTGGTTTTGTGCGTGAAGGAGAGTTCAAGAGAAGAAGTGACAGCAACCGAGGGGAGGGTATCGGTTTCGTGTATGAAGGAGAAGACTTATTTGCTTAGGGAAAAGAAACGTGGAAGAGATGTGATATGCAAAATATGAGAGATGGGGAGTTAGATTATAATTTTCAAACTTTCTCTTAAGGGTATTTTGAGCAATTCAATATTTTCAGTAAAAAAAAATCATTGAATGTTAATAACTTTTGAAGCGTCTAAGCAGACCCTACCAAGACTTTGTCAATGCACTAAAACGTTATATGCAACTTGTGCATATCCCTTACCTTAAAAAACCCTAATTTCTAGTACTATTAAAAATCACAAAGGTTCTGTTTAGATGCCAAGAGCATGCCAAAAAGTAATATATTGGAAAGTTAAATTTAATTTTCCTAGAAGCTGTTTGGTTGTATCAGGAAAATGTATGACTGCCAGAAAATTTTGATTTTGATGTTTAGTTAATAGAAATGAATGAGAAAAGTTTTCCATCTTCCCATTTTACCCTTCATTGAATAAGTATAAGGAAAATGAAGCTTTGGTGGTGAAGGGTAGGATGGGAAACATGCTCTTCTCCTTATTTTTTCATTTTCATTTTTCAAAAATTCCTTTTATTTTTATCAAAAAACAAAAAAGACCATTTTTTTCTGCTATCAAAAGAGTTTGAGTAAAACATTTTTTATGAAACCCACATTGGACATAAAGCAAGAAAGCGGTCTTCCCTTCATTTTCTCACAAAATCCTACTATCCAAATAGAGCCAAAAGTCTTAGAATAATAAGGGATTGAAGAGCTTTATATAAAATATATATTGGGGCTCCTTACATTTATAATTTAATTTCTTAGTAGTAACAGAAGACCTTACATAGTTGACTTGAGTATGGAATATTTTGCAATTGTGTATCATTAAAAGTGTAAAAATAGAATAAAATCCTTCAAGAAGGAAAATTTTCTTTTACAAACACTGACAACAATGGTTTTTTTCTCTGATTGTGAAACTCTTTTTGCAGTCGAATGGTTCTCTGGCCGTCTATACTCCAACACCACAGACAAATCTAGTAGTTTACCACCCTCAACCTTTGCCTCCTCAACAGGTAAGTTATCTGTTCATTTATAATTAATGCGTGGTTAAATATATTCATTACATTAATACTTTTAAATTGTATAAGTAATTATCTTCAACTTTAATATGCTATTGTCTTTTCTTACCCCATTTTTCTTTGTTTTTAACTAGCAAAAATTATTGATTTTTAATATATTTTTATAGCAAAAAATTCTTTTAAAAATTCATAGATTCACAACAAATTTAGGATAATTCTTATAATGCTTTTAGTATTAAAGAAATTTTATTAATTAATAGTGAATACAATCTACGTATGTCGACCTCGACCTATTGACGGCTCTAGATATTACAACTGATGGGTTGGGTTGGATCAAATTCGGACTATAGTTGAACGTCGTATTAATAGACAAAGAAAGCTAGTTGAGTCAAGCCCAGCCAAATATAGGTTGGATTAGAATGGGACCAATGGATTTCGACATTCCAACCAAAACCATTTTAAGGAAACGTTCTACCCTAATTTTTTTTAACCACATGTCGTAATCTAAATCAAGAATCCAAACCAAAATCTCAAAATCAACGTGAAATAGATTCCGATTATAGGGTTGATTTTAGAATCTGATTTTTTAATCACCTTCATAATCTAATCCAAACAACTGTTGGATCATATAATCTTATTTAGAGAAAAGAAAATAAAATATTAGAGAAAACACTTTCTCCTATTTGGTCGAGGAAAGCAAGAAAGAGTTAGGCTATGTTTGGAATCCTGGATTCAGAAGAAAAGAAAAGAAAGTAAGAAATAAAAAAAAAAAGAAAAAAAAAGAGAAGAAAGTACATTACTTTCAACTCTTTGGTTTGATACAGAAAATTTAAGAAAGAATTATAAAGAAAATGTTTTCTCTTGTTTGGTTGTGTAAAGAAACCAAAATAAAATTAGTCAGCTTTTTCTTTTCTATAATTATTGACGTCAAGGTTGTTTAAGACACAAAACGTCGACCACCCCCACTACCCCCTAGGTGGTGCAAGGAATGCACACTAGGTGGTGGTGGTTGTAGTGGGGGGTGGTGGTGTGGTTGTGATGGTGGTGGGGGTGGTCTTGTGGTGGATGGTGGTGGTAGTGTCACGCCTCAAATCCGAGATATAGGATCTCGAAGATTCCTAAGGAATTACCTTCGGATTCACTACGTAGATATGGATAACTAGCCACACAATCAACCTAATCTTGGTTGAATGAGATTCTCAACAATAATAATATCAACAGCAGAAGTTTCACATATAAAATTCAACTATAACTCAACAGAAGTCTATACAAAAGTAAACTGAAATAATCTATTATATGTTCTGCCCACACGAGGTCAAACCAAAGTAATAAAAGCAACTAAAGTAAATCAATAGTCCTAATCATAAATTCGTCTCTTCTCTAGTAGCCAGCTAGGGTCAGACAATCCGATCACCTGTACAGATAAGGATCAGCCGAAGCATAGAAGAAATCCAACGAGACTACAATATCTACTTTTATGCATTCAAAATAATACAGTTAATTCATGCATTTCAACCATCATATAATAACACAATAAAATGTATGCTAAATATACCCTCATACAATATTTCACATATTAGTATGCATATTACAACATCATACGAAATCACAATTCACATAAACACCACATAAGATCATATTATAACAAGTCAATGATTCACCATTTCCATAGTCTCACTATGTTAATACGACCTACATGATCCTATCATGTTCAACCAGATTCCACATGGATCTACCATGTTCCAAACAACATACATACATGTAATCACATGGTCCCATCATGTGACACAAAACAAGGATTATAGCAAACATATAGTCACACTATGTTCCACATGGTTCCACCATGCTACGGCCAACATACACATAACAATCACTACATGGTTCCACCATGCTACGACCAAGTAACCACATCATAATATCATACATAGTACACATAGGCGCACTATGTATACAAACAAACATCACATGATTCCACCATGTTGCAGCCATCATTCATTTAGGGACTTTCACCCTCGGTGAAGTACACTCATAATCAATAACGATATCCAATCAATATTCCTATAGGGACTTTCACCCACGGTGGAAGTACACCCGTAATCAATCACAATCACAATCAATTCCAACACATAATAAGTACCCCATGGTCTCACCATGTTACGGCTAACATACCTTTAGGGACTTTCACCCACAGTGGAAGTACACCTATAATCAATAATAATATCCAATCAACATTCTTTTAAGAACTTTCACCCACGGTGGAAGTACACCAATAATCAGTAACAATATCCAATCAACATTCCTTTAGGGACTTTCACCCCACGGTGGAAGTTTACACCTGTAATCAATCACGATCATAATCAATCCACACAAGTTACCAATGATAATGCATTTCATTCATCACATGCAATGCAATGCAGGTATGACCAGACCTAGCCCAATTATATGCTCAATTCATCTTACGATCATACGACCCATTCTTTTAAGGGCTTGCACCCATGGTAGAATACACCTTATCATTAACCTGTTCTTTTAGGGACTTGCACCCAAGGAAGAATACTCATTTTGTGACCATTACATTTTAGGGGCTTGCACCCACGGCTGGAAACCACCTTATGCTACCATGACTTTCTTTAGGGACTCTCACCCACGGTGGAATACACCCATATCAAACCTTTCCTTTTGAGGATTTCACCAATGGTGGAAGTTCACCCATCCAGATCACAATTCAAGTTATAAGCATCAATCACAAACAATGTTCATAAACATGAATACTCACTGTATCCTTAATCAACACACAAGATTTCATCAAGATCAACACAAGGCAAACATAAGTCAACCCAAGTCAAACATAACTCAACATTAGATGCTAAAGGCACCATTCAGCCAATCAAATCCTATGTGACCATTTCTAATCATAGCAATCCTTTCTTGACGTCCTATGATCATATCCGGAACCTTTAAAATAATGTCATCTTTTATTCCATCTGAATTAGTCAAAAAATCCTGAATTTTAGACCTTCTCTTACACTTTTCATAATTCGACTAATTCTAGATCTTTTGTACACAAACCAACTATACAGACATGTGTACAACTCACTAGGGAACGACTCCCTAAAATTTGACCTCATTTGGACCTCGGTAGCTGCCGAGACTCCTATCAAAATTCTCGGTAGCACTGCTATCGAACCTCGGTAGACAGTCCAGAGAACCTGGCATTTTTGGGGTTTTCGGCAGATGTTCGGTAGCTGCCAACACGCCTACCGAACGTAGAAATTCAGCCAATTTCTGATTTTTCACCTAGGGTATCGTGCCTATACTCAAAATACTTATTTTCTAAGGTATTAATAATTATAAATCAGTCTCTAAAGCCTGCTCATGTAATCCAAATATCAAACACATAACAACTTATTAATTCTATAGATTTAAACAAGTAAATTCATGAACAAATCATATTAGATCCAAGATCTTACACATGATCTATAAGAACACAAGGAACACCAAAATTTATGGAAATTTAGATCTACTATATTTATCATTAAACAAACAACATGGCATTCATTCATTCTAGTTTCACTAGATCCCTAATCTAAGCATGCTTCACATTCATGGATCATGCATCAAACTATACCTATAGCATTGAAATGATAGATAAACATAGTTACCGTAGAAACGCAAGAATCCCTACCTTGTTTTCCGTAGATCTGAATTAGGTAGATTTCCAGCAACAAGGATCACTCGATTATTCTTTTCCTTATTCTTTTTCTTCCTTCCAAAATCAGATTTTTCCTACCTTTCTCTTCTCTTCGTTTGATCACCACAAACACAGCCGTTTTCTCTCTCATAGAACATTACATGAGTTAGTGGGAGAACCCATTATCTCCCTCTCTCTAATTCAAATTAGATAGTAAAGGTCTATTGTGCCCTTACCTTTGTCCAATGGGCCTGTACAGCTAGCCCACACGCCCAATCAGTTCTGTTGCGTTGGGTCGAAGCCCATTACACCTAATTCACATAAATAGCACAATTAAACACCAACTTAACAAATTTACATAAAGGTCTAATCCAAACCCTTTAATATCAATTAAATCCTAAGGTTTAAAATAGGATTAACTACCATTTAATCATTAAATTAAATGGTAGGGTCAGGGTCACTACACCCCCCCTTTAGGATATTTCGTCATCAAAATTTAATACGTACCTCAATTATCGAATAGCGTCGGGTATCGCTTTTGAATCTCCGATTCTAGTTCCCAAAAAGCCTCTGCTTCATCGTGATGATTCCATTGTACTTTCACCAAGGGAATGGTCTTTGTTCTTAATTTCTGTTCCTTCCGGTCCATAATTCTTACCGATACTTCTTCATATGTCGCATCGTCCCTAATTGGTAGATCATTCCAGTCAATGACGTGCGTAGGATCAGGTTTATATTTCCTTAGCATAGAAACATGGAATATGTTGTGAACTGCTCCCAACTGATATGGTAAGGCTAAACGGTATGCCACCTTACCGATGCGTTCTAATACCTCAAAAGGTCCAACAAAGCGAGTGCTAACTTCCCTTGCTTTCCATATCTCATAACACTCTTCATTGGTGAAACCTTTAAGAACACATGATCACCCACTACAAACTCTAGCTCTCTTCTTCTACAATTTGCGTAGCTTTTCTGTTGACTCTGAGCTGCTAGAAGTCTCTTCGTGATAATTTTCACCTTTTCGGTTGTCTGTTGGATAATTTCAGGTCCAAGTAAACTACTCTCGCCCACTTCGGTCCAACATGCGGGCGATCTACACGGCCTTCCAAACAAAGCCTCAAATGGTGCCACCCAATACTCACCTGATAGCTGTTATTATAGGAGAATTCTACCAAGGGAAGATGGTCACTCTAGTTCCCTTTGAAATCTAAAAACACATGCTCGTAGCATATCTTCCAGTATCTGATTGACCCATTCAGTCTGTCCATCTGTCTATGGGTGGAAGGCAGTGCTGAAATCTAACTGTGAACCCAAAGCCTTCTGTAAGCTCACCCAAAACTCTGATGTGAATCTGACATCCCTATCAGACAAGATGCTAACTGGCACCCCGTGTAGTCTTATGATTTCCTTGACATAAAGTCGAGCCAATTCATATCTAGAGGCTGTGACCTTCACTGGCAAAAAGTGAGCGGATTTGGTCAGTGTAACTAATCCTTCTACGGGACTTGTGAGGTGTAAAGGTTTGCTCATGACAGATGGTCTAAGACCCAAAGTATGCATAATCTAATTGATATGAAAGAATGTGTAGCACCAAAGTCAAACAATACACTAGCAGGTGAATGGAAGATTGTAGGTGTACCTTCCACCACGGCATTGTTGGCATCCTCATCCCCTTGTACTATACCATCTGTCAAGGCGTGCACTTGTCCCCTTGGTTGAGGTCCATCATTTCTCTTCCCCAAGCCTTCCACCCGAATTCTCTCTCTGCAGTCCTTCATGTAGTGCCCAAGATTGGCGCTGTAAGAAGCAAGTCATCTGAGGTGGTCGCTGTTGTATGAATGGTGCAGCAATAGGAGCATTAGAAGTAGTTTCCCACCTTGGTTCCACCTTCCTGGAATAATTATCGTTCCTTGCCCTCTTATCTCCTTTCTGATTGTAAGGCTGAAACCTTCCCTTATCTGCACGAGAATTATCCCTCTGCTGAGCTGGAAGTGGAGTGCCCCACTCAACTCGTCGTGCACAATCGAGGACTTGGATGTAATTCTTTAGCCCCAGTAGTACCACTTTCGACTTGATCTTGTGTTGAAGTCCTTCCTCAAATTTAGCAGCCTTGTTGCTTTCGTTAGCTACCATATGTGGTGCAAAACGCGACATCATAGCAAAGTGTCCCTTATATTGGCTCACTGTGAGGGTGCCTTGTTCCAACTTCATAAAATCCATAGCCATAACTCTCTTGTAGCTACTAGGAAAGTATGTCTCAAAGAATTGTCGTTCGAATTCTGCCCACTCTCTAATCTGTCCCCGGACCCTCACTACCATCTTGTACCACTGGTAGGCCTCTCCTTTCAACATAAATACAGCTAGCTTCACCCTCTGGTCATTTGGGCAATCCATAGACAAAGATCTTTTCAAATTCTTCCATCCAATCCTGAACCCACATCGGCTCTCTACTCCCATCAAAGTAAGGTGGAGATAGCTTCTTAAACTTCTATAGCCATGACATTCCTCCCCCATTGTTGTTTCTAGGTGTTGTAGTTTGGGTTTGTCTCATGGTCTGCTCACCTTGAAGTGCAGAGACCATATCTCCCAATATTTGGTAAATTCCTGACAACCTAGGATCCTCATCCCCAGCGGACAATCCCTCTCCTGCCGTGACATTGCGCTTACGTCCAACCATCTACACAAGAAAGAGTTTTTAAGTACATAATGTGATAATCCTATTCTAACATATAAATAATTACATACATTCAAACAAAGAAATGTAAGCGTACCACATTATATCCACCTACTTTATCAAAGTATATTTCACCAATTCACAAAAGTGGCCCCTAGGTTCACATATTTATAGATTCTCGTCCTAGGTTTTCACTGTACCCTAAGACTTCCCCAGCCTAGACAACTTAAAACCTAGTACTCTAATACCAC
>JAUPMG010100803.1:0-12289 GCA_031762675.1 Pachysandra terminalis | reverse complement strand
TCCTAAAATCATGGGATAAGAAAACATGATCTGTTAGCTGTAGATCTCCTCAATCTTAGCCCCTAACATTGCTGACAAATCATCAAATTAAATCTCCCTATAATTCTACATAGAACTCACTAATGCAACATTAATTAGTTCAGGGGCACCTTACTTACGGGAAGAGGCTCTATTAGCATGTTATGTATTAAATAGAGTACATAATAAAGAAACTCAAACTGCACCGTTTGAATTATGGAGAAACAAGAAACCTAATTTAAATTATTTTAGGGTATGGGGTTGTTTAGCCTATGTAAGGCTACCTGATCCCAAAAGACCTAAACTAGGTGTTAGAGCTTCTGAGTATGCCTTTATGGGTTATTATCTAACACGTAATGCCTACAGATTTTAAGATTTGAAAAATAATGTAATAATTGAATCTAGATGTGCTGAATTCTTTGAAGATAAGCTTCCTTATAAATCTAGAAAAACTGGGGGTCAGTTTCTAGTGAACCTGTTCCAACTGCACCTAATTTTGTAAGTCAATATGACTTACATATACAACCAAGGAGGAGCAAAAGGGTGAGAGTTGAAAAGGATTTTTAGACCTTAAATATTCAAGGGGATCCAACTTCATTGGAAGAGACTTTTCCTCTCCACCAGACTCTTGACTTTTGGAAAGAAGCCATTAAAGATGAGATGGATTCTTTAATTTCCAATCAAACTTAGAAATTGGTTGAGTTACCTCATGGCTGTAAACCGATTGGTTGTAAATGAGTTCTTAGGAGGAAACTTAAACCAGATTAAACTATAGATAAATAAAAAGCTAGGTTAGTTGTTAAAGGTTTCAAATAAAAAGAAAACATCGACTTCTTTAACACATACTCTCTTGTCACTAGAATTACATCTATTGGAGTATTAATGGCTATAACAGCCAGGGTGTTTAAACTCGGAAATTGGCTCGGGATCGGCCGAAAAGGACCGGCTGCATTTAATTATTAAAAAAAAAAAAACCTTGGATCGTTCCGATCAGGAGTTGGATCGCCCGATCCATCTCGGGATCGGAACGATCCAGTTGCTTTGGGGTTAATCTCGGATCGGAACCAACTCGGGGATCGGACGATCCCTTACACCATGATAACAACAATTCAAAATTTAATAATTCATCAAATAGATTTAAAAATTACTTTCTTAAATAGTGACTTGGAATAAGAAATATATATGGATCAACCTGAAGTTTTTGTAACCCCAGGTGATGAACAAAAAGTATGTACATTTATGAAATCTTTGTATAGTTTGAAACAAGCACCTAAACAATGGCATGATAAATTTGATCAATTTGTAATTGGTAATGGTTTTAGAACTAATGAAAGTGATAAATGTATTTATCTTAAATTGTTGAATGGATTCCATGTGATAATGTGTTTCTACGTTGATGATCTTTTATTTTTGGATCTAATCTTAAGACTTATAAATGAGACAAAAATGTTACTTAGTAGTAACTTTGATATGAAAGATCGTGAAGCAAATGTGAGAGTTAGAATAAAGATCACTAGAACTGATAAGGGTATATTCCTAGATCAATCACATTATATTAAGAAAAATTCTAAGTACAAATATTATGATTATAAACCTTTTTGCACTCCTTTTGATCCTAGCATACACTTATTTCCATCTGATAAAGATTATGATGCTTTAAATCAGAAAGAATATGCAAGCATAGTTGGTAGCCTAAAGTATGTAACTGATTATATTAGACCTGATATTTGTTTTTGATCAGTAATGTAACTTTCAAATAAAATGACATGCAGGCCTAAAACCGTACATGAGTGTAACCTGTAAGCTAAACAAAAATGTACAAGTACCCTGTTCTAGACAAGAGTATACAAGTTTCTAGTTATATGTATCCCAATTCATACCCCATGTACAGTCAAACTTAGAAAAATTAATCCCCCCTAAATTCTATAAAGTCAGCTGTCCAAGAGAATAATAAACCTAAAGTATTTTCTATAAGTACGTGTGTGTCCTTTTCCTGTTCCTTGAAGATCCGTTGGCTCCTCTCAGTCCAAACAGTCCACACAATTGCAGCAGGACATAAATTCCACAAAATGCAGCTTCTTCTCCCTCCCCTCTTTCTAGACCTGATATTGCTTATGATATAGGAGTACTTCGCACATTTACTAGTAGACCCAACTTTGAACACTAGGAGTACTTTGCAGTGTCGATGTCGCCAGGTGGGTCAGGCGACATGTCCCCGACATGGGGGAATAAAGGGAAAACCTTGGGGAAACCAAGGTTTAAAAAAATTGAAATTTTTCCCCATGTCACCGGTATGTCGAGAGACATGGGGGAAATTTTGAAATTTTTTCCCCATGTCGCCGACATCAAGGAAAATCAACACAGCAATTGCCCTTGACGTCTTGTGTCGCCCAGGTCCAAAATGGCAACATGTCGCCAACATTTAGAACATTGATCAGTACCACCAGTCTTGATTCGTTGTGATTGCAATATTGTTATAGGCAGAGTGCATAATAAATATTATAATAGAAAATCCTGATCTGTTAGAAAAAAACACAGTACTGTGAGATCTCACATCAATAATGGTACCTTAAATGTTGATTTTGTTAGATCAGGCAATAACATCGCATATTCATTAACAAAACCTCTAGCTAGATAGAAGATCTAGACTACCTCGAAGGGGGTGGGAGTTAAGCCCATAGAAAAATAAATCACCTATGAGAATACCCAACCTAGGGACTGAAGATCCCAAGAACTAGGTTCAAAGGGAAGAACGAATCTTAGAGATAAGAGTGGTTTGATTCGTGATATGCACTGTTGGAGTTTATACTCACAGTCCATCTCTATGGTGTAAGTGCATAAAAATCTTGTAACGCATATACGGCAGAGGTTTTAACTCTTAATAAGATTTATAGCTCTTATGAGTGGGATGTTATAGTTACAGGGGCATCCTTAATAGACTCACATATTTGAGTGTGAGAGTGGGGCTGTTTCTTATGAGAATTGTGCTGATTCTCTAGAACACTCGAGAATCTGGGATTAAGCACATGACCGTAATGTGCTGCCGATTCGAGCTTATGTGTTGACACTTTCATTGTGACGTAGTTCTATGTACCCTCAAGTAGTCGTAGTTCAAGACATGCTCGCTTCACTCTAGTACAAGAATTACTGAAACACGAAATGACGGTTCAAGCCATTGGCACCTTCACTATGCATTATATTTAGTCTTTTCCCAACATTTTTCGTATTTTTTTATTTGTTCTGTTTTTATTAAAATAAGTGGGGGATTATTGGACTATTTTAAAAAAAGTCTTTTATTTGATATCTAAAGGATTTGATGCTTGGTCACTTTAGTGATAGTGTGTGCTTTGTGTGCTAGTTTGTCCCACATTGGAAACTTACAAGTTTAAGGAGTGGCTTATATACCCTACTCCTATGAGTCTTGTGAGTTTGTAGAGGGGAACAAGGAGTGCTCGCGTGCACGTGAGGCCCATTGGGGAGCCTAGACCCATACAAGAGGATTTCAGACACGGGCTACGGAAAACCTTAATGTGCGCGCCCGCATCTTGTCCTGCACACGCATGCGCGCACATGGTTATATCTTTTTGGACAAACCCAGTTTCAATTTATGACCTTTTTTATTGACCGTTGTAGAAACCACCTCAGAGATCGTCTCCCACGAAATCACAAAATCTCTTATAGCTATCCATGAACGGTCGCATTATAATGTTCGTCCGTATATCTATATAAATAGGGTTCTTTAGAGAAACAAGACATAATGATTTATGCTACTGCTCTCTGGTTTATGCCTTCTTCTGCTCTTCAATTTTCTTTCTGTTTTGCCTTGTTGGGTAAAGAGTGTCTGTATTTGTGGTGGACTCGTTCCTTCTCTGTTGATAGAGAACAGAACAGAAATACAGTGTGTGGCTGGGATGTTGTATCCTCGGGACGTCATGCTTGCATTTTGCCTGCATCGGAATTTCTTGTAAAGGCGTGAAACATCTTAAAGAGAGCGACTTGGTCGGCACCTCATCCCTGCCGCAACTATTTAGTATTTTGCAATCAACCATTACAGATGATTTGGGAAAGAATTAGATTGGAACTATAGTTATTGACTAATGTTAGAATAATAGCAATAAAATTCGGGTAGATAATACCAGATTTTGCCCAAATCATCTATAATGATTGCTAGCAAAATACGACATAGTTGCAGCAGGAATAAGGTGTAGACCAAGTCGTTCTCTTTAAGACGTTTCACGCCTTTGCGAGAAATTCTGATGCAGGCAGAATGCAAGCACGACATCCCCAGGATACAATAGCCCAGCCACACACTGTATTTTTGTTCTGTTCTACACCAACAGAGAGGGAACGAGCCCACCTCAAATACAGACACTCTTTACCCAGCAAGGCAAAACAGACAGAAAACTAAAGAGTAGAAGAAAGCATATCATTGTCTTGTTTCTCTAAAGAACCTCGTTTATATAGACATACGAACGAACGTTTTAATGTGACCGTTCATGGATAGCTACAAGAGACTTTGTGATTTTGTGGGAGACAATCTCTGTGTGGTTACCACAACAGTCAATAAAAAAGGTTAAAGAAATTGAAACTAGGTTTGTCCAAAAGGATAGATCATGTGCGTGCGTGCGTGTGCAGGATGAGATGCGGGCGCATATGTTAAGGTTTTCTGTAGCCGGCATCCGAAATCCTCTTGTATGGTTCTAGGCTCCTCAATGGGCCTCACGTGCACGCGAGCACTCCTTGTTCTCCTCTACAAACTCACAAGGCTCATAGGAGGAAGGTATATAAACCACTTCTCAAACTTGTAAGTTTCCAATTTGGGACAAGCTTGCACACAAAACACACACTATCACTAAAGTGACCAAGTATCAAATCCTCTTGACATCAAATAAAAGACATTTTATTAAAATAGTCTAACAATTCCCCACTTCTTTTTTCAACTGAAACATATTCATCTCTATTCCGAGTTCAAATAGAACAATATAATTCAAGTTTCATAACAATGGTTCAATCTTATCCTCTAAAAAGTTGAGACTCTAAACTTGCCCACAAATAGTTTCAAATAAATTGATCTCATCTACCACCAAAATAGTTGTGTTAGAAGCATATCTACCAATCCTCATTTTCTTCCCTTTTTCTTCTTCCTCCTCATCACATGTTTCATGTGCCAACCAAGATCTTGGAAGCATTCTACTGCTCATCACTGCTGGGCATACTGGACCCTCTGAGCACCACCATGAGCTTCCTCATCCTCGTCAGACACTTCTTATGCCTATGCTTGCTTCCTCCGCATCTCATCCTCTATGTTAACATCGTGTAGTGTACTCTCCTCGCACTATCTCTAAATCTGTAAGCTGCATTGATGTCTTTGGTGGCAACACAGCCTCCAGTGCCTTGCACTACTCCATCGGAATATGTTGTACTTGAGTAGAAGGTGCTGAGCAAATAAAACAATACGGAAAATGCTGGGCAAAGATTGAATATAATGCATAGTAAAGGTGCCAATGGCTTGAACCTCCATTTAGTGTTTCAGTAATTCCTGTACTAGAGTAGAAGCAAGCATGTCTTGAACTAAGACTACTTGAGGGTACTTGGAACTAAGTCACATACATAATATTCAAAGTGTCAGCATATGAGCTCAAATAGGTAGCACATTACAGTTATGTGCTTAATCCCAGATTTTCAAGTGTTCTAAAGAAGTAGCCCAATTCTCATAGGAAGTAGCCTTACTCTAACACTCAAATATGTGAGTCTATCAAGGATGCTCTTGTAACTACAACATCCCACTCATAAGAGCTATTGATCTCATTAAGAGTTAAAACCTCATCCTTATATTTGTTACAAGATTTTTATACACTTACACCATAGGGATGGACTGTGAGTATAAACTCCAACAATGCATATCACATATCAAACCACTCTATATCTATGATTCATTCTTCTCTTTGAACCTAGTTCTTGGGATCTCTAGTCCCTAGGTTAGGTATCCTCATAGGAGATTTATTTTTCTATGGCCTTAAATCTCATCCCCCTCGATGTTTTCTAGATCTTCTCTCTAGCTATAGGTTTTGTCAATGGATCTGCGATGTTTTTTTTTTTATCAGTAAAGGTATTAATTATATTAAAATGACCCAAAGGCTGAAACTATACAAAAATAGAATATAATACAGTGTGTATGCCACAACCAAAACTATACAAGAAGACTAGTTAGGAATAGGGTTGTAAACGAGCCGAACTTGAGCCCAATATTTAAGCTCGCGAGCCGAGCCCGAGCCCAAAAAAATGCTAATTATTTTAATGAGCCTGAGCTAAGCTTAGGTAGGCTCGGCTCAGTTAAAGCTCGGCTCGGTCTAATATATGATATATAAATTTATGTATATATATATATATATAATATTAAGAATTAAATACAAAGTTAGTGGTGGTAGTTGTCTTATATATTAAATACAAAACATTAAATTAAGTTTTAACTTTTTTTTAAATACGAAGTTAGTGGGAGACAAAGCATTAAATAAGGTTTGTTGTTTTTAAATACAAAGTTAATGGCGGTCTCATATATTAAATACAAAACATTTAATTAGCTGTTTTTTTTTCAGGAGCCAAGTTTTTGCGGGCCGAGCCTAAGCCTTGAAAAAAATAGCGAGACTAAGCCCGAAAATTTTTACCAAGCCTAAGCCGAGCCTGAGCCTTGTCCAGATTATATGAGCCCGAGCCGAGCTGGGCAAAGCTCGGCTCGGCTCGGCTCATTTACAACCCTAGTCAGGAACATCCCATTTTTGACCCAAATGCCTATCAAACTCACTAAAGTTACACCTCTCAAATTCTGAAAAGTTGGCAGTCCAACAAAATAGTAAAGAAACAATGCTGCCAAAAATCTTGTGAGTTTCCTTTTTCCCGTCCTTTGAAATTCTCTGATTTCTTTCGCTCCATATCAACCACATAATGGCTGCCGGACACAGGTTCCACAGTATGGAACTCCTACTACCCTTCCTCTTCTTTTTTTCTTCAAACCCCAACTATTCAGTTGTGCCTTGAGGCGATCTTGCATCACGGCCATCACCCACTCTAACTCAAATCTTTAGAGGAAAAAAAGAAAAATCTTCCGAGTCTCTTCACAATGAAGCATCAAATGTGAGATCGTCTCCTCCTCCTTATGTAAACTACATCTCAAAGCCAAAGACCACCATCTCCTTTTGAGGTTATCGCACATGAGGATTCTGGCTAGTGATGCTGTCCACAGAAAGAAAGAAACCTTAAAAGGAATACCCGCAAACCAAATACTCGACCAGAAACCTTCCCCCTCGACCTCTCCATCCAAATCCGAATACATAGACTTAACCGAGAAGTCAACACCATCTCCCCCCTTCCATACTCTAACATCATCACCATCTAAAATTTTAATATCTTGAATTTTTTCCATCAGCGAAGATACCTCTTCAACTTCCCAATCAAAAAATATTCCTTCTAAGTTTGAGGTCCCAAGTCCAACCCCTACTATCTCCAACTAAATGCTCCCTAACCCAACTATCTAGGTTAGAGGAAATAACCGCAACCCTCAGGAATGAAAGTAACAAAGGTTCGTCACCACACCAAATATCTTTCCAGAATTTTACCATATCACCTTCCCCCACTCAAAATCTCACTCTTTTGTTAAAAACCTCCATAGCTGAACAAATAGCCTTCCAAACTCCCACCCCATAAGAATCTCTGCATCTCTCAGTTTTCCATCCCCCTTCCTCTACCCCATATGTAGAGCCTACCACTTCTCTTCATAAACCCTCCGTTTCTTTCCAAATCTCCATAACCACTTTGCCAAAAGGGTCATATTAAATTGTGTTAGGTTTCTCAAACCCAACCCCCCCACTTCCTTTCTAGTGCACACTGTTGATCATTTAACAAAATGGTATTTCTGCACTTCTTCATTTCCAGCCTACAAAAAGTTCCTTTGTAGCTTCTCAAGTATCCTAGACACCAAAGGTTGGAATCTTAAGAATTGACATGAAGTACGTTGGTAAGTGTGCAAAAGAGTTCTTAATAAGGACTAATCTGCTCCCTTTAGACAGAAATCTGGACTTCCACTTGGCCAACTTCCTTTCTGACCTTTCAATCACCTTGTTCCACACACTAATTGTCTTATAGGTAGCCCCCAATGGAAGGCCCAAATACTCCGAAGGTAAAGAGCCGATTTTGCAACCCAGCCACTTCACTAGTAGATTCAGATTACCAGTAGCCCCGACCCCAATAATCACAGATTTAGCCAAGTTAATATGGAGTCCCGACACCGCTTCAAAGCAAACAAGAATACACCTCAACGCCTTCAGATCAGATTGTCTGTCTCAACAAAATATCAGCATGTCATCCGCAAATTGGAGATGCGAAATACTAGAAGCCTCCTCCTTCACTTCACACCTTTAATCAAGCCCAACTCTTCCATTCTACTAATCATTTTACACAAGCATTCAATCACCATTAAGAAGAGGAAAGGAGATAACGGATCACCTTGTCTAAGACCTATGAAAATCTTGAAAAAACTCACAGTTGTTCTGTTCACCAAAACTGGTATCGATGTAGAAGAGATGCAATTTTTACCCATCGAATCCACTTGACCACAAAACCCATCCTCTTCATGACATAAAGTAAGAACTCTCAATTCACATTGTCATAAGCCTTCTCCAAATCTACTTTACAAATCAAAGCACTCTTCTTATCTTTCAAAATTGAATCTATGCATTCGTTGGCAATCAATACACCATCTATGATTTGTCTCCCTCCCACAAAGGCACTTTGAGTTTTGGAGATTACGTTCCCCACAAACGTTTTCAGTCTATTAGCAAGAACCTTAGCATTAATCTTGTACAAACTCCCCACCAAACTGATAGGACGGAAATCTTAAATATCCGAAGCTCCTTCTCTCTTGGGGATAAGCATAAGGAAAGTCGCATTAGCACTTCTTTCGAAATAACCTTTCTCAAACAGCTCTTTGAATACAAGCATGATATCCTTCTTCACCACCTCCCAACAAATTTTATAAAAAGCCAAGGTGAATCCGTCGGGACCGGGTGCTTTATCACCATTCAACTCCTTTATAACACCTAAAATCTCACTTTCGGAGAACTCCAATTCTAAATCCTCCACTTCATGAGAATGTAGACTCTCAAACTCCATACCATCTAAAAAGGGTCTAATAATCTGTCCTTCCTTAAATAGATCTTTATAGTAATCTTCAATGGCTTCCTTGATCTTCCCCTCCTCTTCAAAAACAACCCCGTTCACTTCCATTCTTCTAATGGTATTCATCCTCTTTCTAGCATTGGCCATCTTGTGAAAGAACGTAGTGTTTTTATCTCCTTCCTTAAACCAAATAGCCCTAGATTTTTGTCTCCAACAAATTTCCTCCATCTTAGCGACCTTGGCAAGATCCTTTTTAAGTTGCTCCCTCTCCCTTCTCTCTTCACTGCTCATTACCCCTTTATCTTCTTTACCATCCATTACCTGAATTTTTTCCAACAAAATCCCCATCCTATTTTCCACTCTTCCCAGTTTTTCTTTATCCCACTTCTTAAGTTCACCTTTACACAATTTGAGTTTTCTGCAAAACACAAAGCTTGCAGAGCCACTAACCTCAAAATTATTCCACCACTTATCCACCATAGAAACAAAATTATCTTCCTCCAACCACATATTTTCTTAAAGGAAAGGGCACTTTTTATCCAATTTATCCTCACAGATCAGCATAATAGGTGTGTGATCAGAAGTTGCTTTAGGTAATGAAATTGCTTGCACACTAGCGAAGGCATCTTCCCATTCAAGAGACATAAGGAACCTGTCCAACTTAGAACTGATCTGAGTGTCCTGATTGTTAGACCAAGCATATTCCTCCCTAATCAACAGCACTTCAATAAGATTATTCTGCTCTATGAAGTCAGTGAATCTCTGCATATATGAACTTAAGTTACTACACCCTGTTCTTTCCGAACAAAATCTTATAATATTAAAATCCCCACCAGCACTTCAAGGGATATTCCACCCCCTCCTATGTTTCTCTAATTCTGTCCACAAATCCTGAAGTAATCTGTGGTCGTTGGGTCCGTAACCTGATGAAACCATCCTAAGACCTCCTCCAATATTACCCTTTTCAAGCGAGACCACCGAAACAGTAAATTCTCCCACTTCTGAGTGTACCAGATCAAACAAATCGTCTTTCCATGCCAACAAAACTCCACCAGATGCACCTACTGCAGATTTTTGAGCCAAACCAATATTTCTACACCCCCAAAGTTGGGCCAGTACCTCCTTATCCACCCCCTCTAATTTAGTTTCTTGAAACATAATTATGTGAGGATTCCACTCTTTTAAAGTCATCTTAATAATCTTCCTTTTATCCCTATTTCCCACACCCCTTACATTCCAAGAAAGAATCTTAGTCTTAATCTAAACTCCAACAATCCCCCTTGGACTTCCACCTTACCCATTTTTCTTCCTACTTTCTTCTTCCCTGAGCTAGCTGTCTCTTTTACTCCCCAACTTAGCTTCTTCAATTCTTTCCTTATTTTTTTATTCCTCACACAATCCTCCTTCATATTCTTTTTTTCTATAGCACTGAACAGGTCCATAGCTTCTTGCTGAAAACTTTCCCAAGAAACTCCAACAAACCCTCCGAACCTCATTAATTTATTTAACACCCATTCCGATATTTCTGCCTCAGCCAGATTGTCGGTATCAGTAAAAAATTCATCTAAGAAACCGTCAATCTCTCCTTCTACTTCTAACCTGAAGGAATCATCAGAGCAGTTAGCCAGTGGTAAAGGGGCCAGGATATGGTTATCCACAGCTCTATCTGACCAAACCTCTACCCTCCCTTGCAAAGCCTCCTCCTCTTTCTTATCAAACAAACCTGCCTCCACCTCTACCTCACTGACACCTTCTTCTTCAGACATATTAATCTCCCCACAACTTTTCAAAAAGACCCCCAAGTCCGACTGACTTTCTTCCTCAAGGTCAAGCGAAGCTACCTTACAATGGGAATACTCCAGCAAACTATTCAACCAAAGCCTGAGCTGGGCCTTCAGTGTCATCCCTCCAATGGATCTGCGATGTTATCGCCTGATTAACAAAAATCAACATTTAAGGTACCATTGTTGATGTAAGATCTCACAATACGGTGTTTTCTTCTAACATATCTGGATTTCCTATTATAATATTTATTATGCACTTTTCCTATAGCAGCAGTGCTATCATAATGAATCAAAACAGATGGTACAGATTCGTTCCATACAGGTATTTCAGATATTAGATCATGTAAACAATATGATTCTTCACTGGCTTAGACTAGAGCTATAAGTTCAGCCTCCATGGTGGACATTGCAATAATATATTGTTTCTTGGACTTCCAAGACACAATTCCAATTCTGTGGAATTATAATTTCTAACACCAATTCCAATTGTTTCACGGAATTGGAATTGGTGTTAGAAATTATAATTCTAATTCATTAAGAATTGAAATTGAGTATAATTGAAATTTTCATGATCGGATGTCAACGAATAATTGAAATTTGAATTTTTTGAAGATGATGATATAAGGAATGGAGATGAGTAAGGAAAATGAGAATGGTGTAAAAAACGATTTGTTTTAATTTTTTTATTATTGGGTTAAAGATAGAGATGGCAAAATCTGACCCGACCCGCCAACCATCTCCGAACCCGTCCAATATTAAGCAGATATAGGTTGACAACAATAGAAATTTTGTAAATGGGTCAAACGGAACCCACCTGAATAATAAACGGGTTGGGTTGCCAGGTTTTTGGAACTGGCAATATCTAAACTAACCCGCCTGAACCCAACCCGATTAAATGGATTTGGATTGACTGTTTATTATATGGGTTGGGTTTAAATTTTAATAACCCGTCCAAAAGTGGGTCAACCCGCCAATCCGTCAAATACTCGTTTTAATGGTCTTCGATAGGTTTATAATTATTTTATTATTTATACATATTTTAAAACTTATTAATAAGTTAAAAATTAATATTTTTTTCTTTTAAAAAAATCATGTTTATTAAACATTTTCATAATATTATTAAAATTTAATATACTAAATAAGGTCATATTTCACCCTAATTTTAAATTAAAATAAATAAATAAAAATAAACGGGTTAGTGTAATGACCGAGAACCCTTAATAATTTTTCCTTTAGTTATGGTATTTAATTGTTTGTTTTAATTATTAATTAGACATAAGGTATAATTTTATATCATTAATTAGACTTAGGGTGTA
>JAUPMG010100792.1:0-12289 GCA_031762675.1 Pachysandra terminalis | reverse complement strand
TCGCCGAAATGTCGGCGACATTTCGCCAGTGTCACCTGGCGACACGCCAGGCGACACCGACATTGCGAACCTTGGTGATTAGAGGTATGCTTATTGTTTGTCAGCATTATGCACATGTATTAGTTGATCTAGGGTCTACACATTCTTTTGTATCTCCACAATTCACTACTAAGTTAGGAATGGAACCCAAACCGCTAGAGTTTATTTTTGACAGTAGCAACACCTATCGGGAATTCCTTGATCACGGATGTTGCATACCAATCCTGTATAGTGGAGATAGAGGGTAAGGAGCTAATAGTAGCTCTGATCTATTTGGATCTTAAGGACTTTGATATCATATTGGGCATGGACTGGTCGTCCGTTCATCATGCCATTGTGGATTGTTTTGATAAGGTTGTTACCTTTAGCATTCCACATCAACAATCTTTCTTTTTTGTGGGAATTAGAGATAACTACCCACCCCATTCCGTATCAGCTATGAAGGCTGATCATCTTATCCTGAAAGGATATCCAGCTTTTCTGGCCTATGTAGTAGAAGAGCCAAAGAAGCTAAGTCTGGAGGAGATTCTTGTGGTAAGGGATTTCCCAGATCTGTTTCCGGATCAGTTACCTGGGTTGCCACCTGAAAGAGAGGTCGAATTCCCTACCGACTTAGTTCTAGAGACTGCTCTTATCTCTAAGACTCCATATAGAATGACACTAATAGAACTTCAAGAACTCAAGAAACAATTGCAAGAGTTGTTGGACCAGGGCTATATCAGACCAAGTGTCTCACCTTGCGGTGCGCTAGTTCTCTTCGTTGAGAAGAAGGATGGGACGATGGGTCGATGAGGTTATGTATTGATTCTAGACGATTGAATCAGATGGTTGTAAAGAAACAATATCGATTGCCTAGAATCGATAACCTGTTTGATCAATTACAAGGGGTACAGATCCTTTCTAAGATCAATCTCAGGTCGGGATGCCATCAGGTAAAGGTAAAGAATGATGATATAACGAAAACAGCCTTCAAAACGAGATATGATCGTATGAGTTTGTTGTTATGCTTTTTGGGGTAACAAACGCAGCAGCTGTATTTATGGTCTAATGAATCGAATCTTTAGACCGTTTCTAGACAGTTTTGTGGAGGTATTTATAGATGATATACTGGTATATTCTCTTAGCCGAACTGAACATGAACGGCATCTGGGTATGGTACTCCGGTTATTAAGGGAGAAGAAACTATATGCAAAATTGTTAAAGTGCGAATTCTAGTTAGAACAAGTTGCTTTTATGGGGCACGTGGTATCTAAGAAAGGTATCTTTGTGGATCCCAATAAAATAGAAGCGGTAACTAACTGGAGTAAGCCGGTCAATGTGTTAGAGATAAGAAGTTTTCTGGGTTTGGCCGGTTACTACCAAAGATTTGTAAAGAACTTCACCAGTATAGTGTTACCACTCACACGGTCAGGGTTTTAAATTTTGCCGGCATGCCGGGGAAATTTCGCTATTTTTTAGTTTACGACATGGAGATATTTCGGCGATATTTCCCCCTTTCGGGGAAATTTGGCGAAATCGAAATTTAAAACTTCGCACATGGTTGACATAAAAGGAAGTCAAGTTTGAATGGACTGAGGAGTGTGAACAAAGCTTTCATGAACTGAAGAATCGGTTAACCTCAACCGTAGTATTAACCATTCCAAATAGGCAGATCTAGTAAAGGATAGGTAATGTACAGTGATGCTTCATATAGAGGCTTGGGTTGTGTACTCATGCAGCATGGGAAGGTTGTAGCCTATTCTTCACGTCAACCAAAAGTGCATGAGTAGAACTATCCAACTCATGATTTTGAGTTGGCAGCTAGAGTGTTTGCTTTAAAAATATGGAGGTACTATCTGTTTGGGGAAACATTTGAGATTTATACAGATCATAAGTGTGTCAAATATTTGTTATCTCAAAAAGAATTGAATATGAGGCAAAGGAGATGCATGGATTTGTTAATTGATTATAAGTACACTATCCAATATTAGCCAAGCAAGACTAATGTAGTAGCCGATGCCTTGAGTCAAAAATCACCGGGATATCTGGCACATTTAATGATTAATCAATGGAGAATGATTGAAGAGGTCAAGGATATAAGACCTGCATTTCAATTGGGAAAATCTGGAGTATTGAAAGCCAGTATTACTATTCAGCCAGTATTAGTTCAGAAAATCAGAGAAGCTCAACCAAGCGATCCGGAATTGAAGATTATGAATGCGTTAAAAGAAGGAAAATATCCAGATTTTGAAGTTAAGAATGACGATATATTGAGATTTAGAGGCAGAGTGTGTGTTCCACAAGATCCTGAATTAAAAAGGGAAATTCTAAAGGAGGCACGTCATACGAAGTATACAGGACATCTTGGAAATACCAAGATGTACTAGAATTTGAAGGGTAACTATTGGTGGAACAACATGAAAAAGGAAATCACCCAGTTTGTGTCTAGATGTTTATCTTGCCAGCAGTAAAAGCAGAGCACCAAAGGACGGTAGGTCTATTGCAATCCTTGCCCATTTTTGAATGGAAGTGGGAAAATATCACCATGGACTTTGTATCGAGGTTACCCAGAACAAGCAATAATCATAATGTTGTACGGGTAATCGTGGATTGGCTAAGTCATCCCATTTCCTTCCAATCAAGATGACTTATGCACTGGACACATTAGCGAGGTTGTACCTAATGGAAATTGTAAGGCTACAAGGCATTCTGGGCTCCGGTCTCCATTGTGTCTTATCGAAATCGTCGTTTTACTTCCCGATTCTGGCAGGGCACTAACCTAAATTTCAGTACTACTTACCACCCACAGATTGATCGACAATCGGAAAGACTTATTCAGATCTTAGAGAACATGCTCATAGCGTGTGCAATCGATTTTACAGAAAGCTGGGATGAATACTTACCACTTATCGAGTTTGCTGACAACAATTGCTTCCAGGCAAGTATTCAAATGGCACCTTATGAAGCCCTGTATGAGAGAAGGTGCAGATCTCCAATCTACTGGATGAAGTGGTGAAAGAAAGTTACTTGGACCAGAATTAGTCCAAGAATCAATTGATAAGGTCAAAATAGTCCGACAGAATTAGCCGAGGGCTCAAAGGAGACGGAAGAGTTATGCAAATACTAGAAGAAAAACTAACTCCTAGATTCATTGAGTCGTTCAAAATATTGAAAAGGATTGGTGATGTAGCCTACAAAGTGGCATTACCTCCTCAACTATCAAATATTCACAATACTGATCAAAAAATAAAACTATCAAACATTCACAATTTATTTCATGTATCCCCACCTGTTTGCATAATAAGGTATGATTTTAATTTCGCGGACGAAATTAATTTGACGAGAGATTGTAATGAGTTGAAATTTAATTAAATGTTAATTATAATTAACTTAATAATTACATCTATAATGTAGTACTTCTTAGTGAATATATATCGATCAATATCAACACTAATGGTAATATAGATGATGGATGTACCTAAATTTATATATAAGTTTGCATATAAGTGTGTATATATGATTAGTAATTAAATAATTACACTTAATTTTTTATCATGTAATTCTTAAGTCTAATTACGCACTAAGCATGATGAAGAGCACATGTGATTGGTGAGTAAGCATTAGGAACATAGAGGAGAGCTATATGGTAACTGAAGCATATAGAAGGAAATAAATGAAATGGCATAATTTGGCTTAGAGGGTATTAATTAAAAAAAAAGGTTAAACTTGTAATTTGAAAATTTCATAAATGCCATTTAATGTGAGTCAAAAGGTATGTAAACCAAAACGATGACATGTGGCGTTGAAGGTGATAAAATGGGGACATGTGTTAATGAAGGAAAATTTCACCTAGGTTAAGTAAATTAATTAGAGAGTAACTCTAATTAATTAATGCAATCTACGTTAAATAAATTAAGTAAAATTACACCTACCTATCTAATTAGTAAAAATTAATAAGACTAATTAAATTATTAAGTGAATAGGTATAAAAATACTTAAGTCAGATTAATTCTAATAGTGGTAGAAACTAATTAGAGAGGAGAGAAACTGAAGAAGAGCAAGAAGAAGAAGAAGAAGAAGGGAACCTAAGATAGGATTTTAGTCTACAACTGTAAGTAATAATACTAATTATATAGTTTTGGATTTGAAACAATTAATAGGGTTTAGAATATATTTTCATATTTGGATTAGTTTGCAATTATAATTCTGTTTTGAAGTTCAAATTTGAAGTTCTCTGTAAAAGTACTGTAATTCTATTTAGAAGTTCAGATTTGAAGCTTGTTGTGAAAATACTATAATTCTGTTTTGAAGTTCAGATTTGAAGTTTTTAGTAAAAATACTATAATTCTGTTTTGAAGTTCATATTTGAAGTTTGCTGTAAAAATACTGTGATTCTATTTTGAAGTTCAGATTTGAAGTTTGTTGTAAGAACTATATTTCTGGGTTTTTGTCACCTTTGGTTAACTGAGGAAGCCCCTCGGCTGATCGAAGCTACCTTCAGCATTTCTTCAGAAGTACGTTTTCTCAGGTTTGATGGTTTCGGCTAATCGAAGCTGAGCCTCGGCTAGCCGAGGACACCTTGGTTCGGTCAAAAGCTAGATTTTTATAATTTAAAACATTTAAAATGTTTTTATGCAATTACATAACTACTTGGCATAATATTATACTATCTATAAGTGTTAAAGCATGATATAAGCGTAGATACATATTTTAAATATGAAAGCCATCTTTATTTGGATTTTATGTGCATGATGTACATACGTCTGAGATGTGTACTATGTGGGGCAGTATGCTCGAGGCTTTGTGTCGATATGTGGGCGTAGGCTAACGTGTGGCTACATCCATGCTATGTATTTCTGAAATGAATGATGATTTACGATGTTTCCTTTGGATGTCGGCTGACGAGCGACATTTTGGAGTCCTTGCAAGTGGTCGTTTTATCCTATCTGTTCAATATGGATTTTGTTCAATCTCTACTGATGAACATGAGCCTTGGCCCGTTCACGACATCAAACCGACTTCTTTATATTTAATTTCCTATAATAAGTTGAATTTACCGTGAGCCTTGCACCGATGAGTTGTGCCCTAGTGTCAACTACTATGGGAAGGCACCAAGGTGTCCTTGCCAACCTAAACATCTATATGTGTGTTCCAGTTATTTATTTGCATTTCAGTTAGAATGTCTGATTATTGGAATGCTTCATATCGCATATTGTTTATTTTTATTTCCGTTGCGTTTATAATTGTGGTTCATAACTATTATTTCAAAGAGCATGATTTCTTGTATAGTTTATTTTCACTTGTTATTACTCGTATAGTTTATTTTCACTTGCTAAGAATTTATTCTCATTAAAATGTTTTCTAAAATCTTTCAGAGTCTGACACGGAAGAGGAGGTAGTAGGAAAGGATAAGCAACTAGAATGTCAGCTTAAGGAGGAGATCTTAAACAGTAGAGAGGACGATCACTTCTGTATGCAATGAGAAAGAGGGAGTTGTACAGAACATATTGTATAGTGTATGTAACAACTCTTTTGTTATACCCTGCAAGTATATGTGCACATTAAGCTCTAAGTTAATGTATAGTTTGTTTTAATTGCTTCCGTTATAGATTACTCTGATAAAACTATTACAGATATCATTGGTTTTTAATTAACCATGAACTATGTGGCTGGACACGATAGTCACAGATCGAGAATTGGCAAAATAAGTCCATATGTCCCGGGTCGTGACTGAATGAACGCAATCCATGTGCATGGCAAGTACAGTGCGTGATGTTGGTTTTGAGCATGAATTATATTGGTTAATTATGATGACATGCATATGTGTGGAGTGCCACCCTAGGTTTATAATATGTCATGCCACAAGGAAATTAGCCATGGCTAATATAGTTGTCAAGGGTTAATAGACGTGGCGACTGGTCTAAAGTAGTGGTTCAGTAACTAAGCTCATGTAGCTTAGGTGACCCTTGTAGTTCGAATCCATCTCGTAATGGATGGTCGGCTAAACTTGGGCTATCTATTAACCATGAATTAAATAAAAATGACAAGGCAACTTCATATCACTTATCAGGGTGGTTGGATTTCTTTTTTTTTTATCAATAATGAATTTTATTAAGAAAAGAGGGGAATGAAAGTATAGAGATGAAACAAAGAAAAGATAAAATAAAAATAAGAAACAAGGACATGCCCCATAAAAATCTACAGGTAGGCCACTGTCTCCCAACTTCTCATCATATCCATCGGTTTTTAAGCCTAAAGATTTAAATAGGTTGAGCGATTGTGACCCATGGGTTGCAAGTCCCTAGAACTGCGTTGCGCACGTAGATTGGTAATAGTCTTTTCCAACCGGTGTAAAATAGGATAGAAGAGGCGTTTGATCCTTGCTTAAAAGTTGGATTGTCTTTGATCCAGCGGGTATTCGTAAGTCCGTGACAGGGATTTGAGTCAACTCACCTGATAAGAGCACCTCTGATGTCGGTGTTGTGTATGGTTACATTATATGATTGTTTGCATGTGCATATCATTAGAGATGTGGTCATAATTTGAGAGAAATTGTGGATGATTGTCCCATTATGGATGATCTAGCATGAGTGTACCATGGCACGTTGAGATGCTTTTGGACGATGTATGTGATGTACGGCACTCGATGCGATGTTTACATTATGATTGTATGCATCTTTATCATGAGATATGATATGTTGATGGAACTGCTTATGACATGTTTAGCATGTCATGATAGTATATCTGTGGATATGATGACATGATTGTTTGATAACATGATGAGTTGATCGCTTTGTTGTCCTATGTGAAGAGCTAATGGCTATCATACACCTACTAGCTGTGAGCTAACCCTACATTGGGATATTTTTAGGTCCACGTGATCCGACGGCGAGAAAATGATGACGGGCAATGACTTTCTACTGGTTTAGTCTGTTGCGCTAGTGAGTGTATCAACTAGGGTTGGTCTTGTGGTTTAGACCTTAAATTTACATTGGTTGTAAATTCAATATTGATTATGTCAGATTACGTTAGTAAGTTTTCTTATTTAGACTTGCTAGTTTGATTTATATTATTGGAACCATGTTCATTCTCACTTGTTATTAATCAATAGAAAGTTTTTGTTAACTCGTATTTTAGGAGTTAAGTCCTCCACTATAGTATTCTGAACTAGGTGAGATAACTCCACCGCACCAATTGTGTGAGGGTAATGAGCCCGAGGTTGTGCTCTCAAGATTCGGGATTGCACATCGTTCAATGTGATCCGGATTTCAATGTGACAGAGTGGTATTAAAGCACTAGGTTTATTTAAGTGTTTCTAAAACCTTATGATAACGTAGTGTGTCTGAGGTCTAGATTGTGAGTGAGTATTTAGGTGATTCAATGTTGGAAGCCTATCGTCTCTATCTTGTGGATCCGTGGTGCAATAGTAAGTAATGAGTTTTCAATGATTGCATAAGTTTTGCTTGTTGTTTGCTTATTGTATGTTGTTTCTCTGCTAGCAAATGTAGAAGTCTGGTAAAGGGAGACGCGGTGCTACAAAGGCGAGTGGTAGCAATGACGCTGGTCTACCGACCAGTTTGCCAATGTTCACCATATTTTGGATGACATAGAGCGGCATTACAACATGAGAGGGCTATGAGGACGGAGGCTCAAGCCCAGGCTACTCCACCAGCGCAAGCAGTGCAGGATGCTCTGGTTGTTCCTCCTGTGGTGCAATCCCAGCGTTGGATAGACCAGTTTAAGAGGTTGACTCCTTCGGCATTCAACGGTGCGGCAAGACCACTAGAGGCTCATTCTTGGATCGACATGATGGAGAAGACGTTCGAGGCGATGGTCTATCCTAAAGAGGAGAGGGTGCGTCTGGCAACCTTCATGTTGGAGGGTGAGGCATATCATTGGCGGAAGATGGAGTCGTTGGAGCTAGGTGATGTTCCAGTCACGTGGGAGCGGTTCCAGGAGATGTTCTTCGAGTGGTTTTTCTTAGAGAACTATCGAGATGAGCGGGTGACGGAGTTCATGCACCTGCAGCGGGGTTCGTTGTCAATGGGGGCGTATGTCATCTTAGGCATGGATTGGTTGCCTGCCCATCGTGTCAGGCATGACTGTTTCCGGAGAGTTGTGACTTTTCACATATCGGGTTCGGCTCCGCTCCAATTTTGTTGGTTTTTTTGGGGATCAGTTAGGGGAGTTGGTTGCTAGTCTATCCTTGGAGGATGAGAGGCAAACCATCGATCGAATTTCTGTGGTCTGTGAATTTGGTGCTCTATTCCAGGAGATTCTGGGCTTGCCGCCGAGGAGAGAGATAGAGTTCCAGATAGACCATGTACTAGGGACTTTGCCGATTTCTCTTTTGACATACCGGATGGCTCTGTCTAAGTTGAACTCAAGGTTCAGTTGGATCAGTTGTTGGCTTTGGGTTTTATAAGGTTCAGCAAATCTCCTTGGGGTGCTCCAGTTCTTTTTGTGAAGAAAAAGATTGACTCCATGCATTTGTGTGTTGATTACTGCCGATTGAACTCGATGACGATCAAGAACAAGTACCCGTTGCCAATGATTGAGGAGTTGTTTGATCAGCTTGAAGGAGTGATGTTTTTCTGGAAGCTTGATCTGAGGTCAGGTTATCATCAGTTGTGGATCAGAGATGAGGATGTCCAAAAGACGGCACTCAGGCTAGGCATAGGCACTACAAGTTTGTCATTATGCCATTTGGTTTGACGAATGCACCTGCAGCATTCATTGCCCTTCTGGATTGGATCTTTCACCCTTATTTGAACAAGTTCGCTGTGATCTATGGACATCCTTATCTACTTTCGGTCAAGAGAGGAGCACGTGCAACATATGAGGATCGCTTTGCAATTGTTGGGGGACCACCAGTTGTATGCCAAGCTGGATAAGTGATTTCTGGCAGGAGGAAGTGAAATTCCTCGGGCATAGGTTTTCAAAGGCGGGGATTTCTGTGGATCTAGCCAAGGTTTAGGCAATCTTGAATTGGGAGCAGCCCAAGAGTTCTTCAGAGATTAAGAGTTTCTTAGGTCTGGTGAGCTATTACCGAAGATTCATCCAAGGATTTTCTAGTATAGCAATGCCTCTCACTCGTTTGACTAGAAAGGATATCAAGTTTTTCTGGAGTGAGGCTTGTTAGAAGGCTTTTAAGGAGCTTCGTGTGTGGTTGACTTATGCACCAGTGTTGACTATTCCGGTTCGAGGTGAGGATTTCGTGGTGTTCACGAATACTTCATTGCAGGATTTGGGATATGTCATGATGCAAAATGGTCGGGTAGTGGCTTATGCGCCGAGGCAATGGAAGACGCATGAGGTGACCTATCCTATGCATGATTTAGAGTTGGTTGATGTAGTGTTTGCCTTGAAGGTGTGGAGGCATTTCTTATATGAAGATACGTTCAAACTCTTTTCAGATCACAAGAGTTTGAAGTATCTTTAATCTCAAAAGGAGCTAAACATGCGCCAGAGGAGATGGATGGATCTACTAAACGAGTATAACTTCTCGTTGCAGTGTCATCCTGGGAAGGCGAATGTTGTAGCGGATGCTCTGAGTAGGAAGCCTAGGAGTTTGATTTCACTTCAGCTTGTAGAAGAAATGGTTGATGTTGGAAGCTCTTTCTGAGATTGATTTTCGTGCTGAGAGTCATGATTCGAGAGTGTAGCTCTTCAGGCTGACTGTGAAGCCCACCATTCTTGCAAGGATTGTGGAAGAGCAGAAGAAAGGCCAGTGGCTACTATCTGAGGATACAGATGAGAGCATAGATGATTTTGTTTTGCATGCTAATGGGAGTATCACATTGAGAGGGTTGTTGTGTATACCGAGTTGTCATAAGCTAAAGAGAGATACTCAATGAGGCTCATAAGACAAGGTATACGATTCATCCTTGTAGTACAAAGATGAACCGGGATTTGCGTAGGCACTTCTGGTGGAGAGGCATGAAGGAGGTTTCTCAATATGTATCATGATGTATGACTTGTCAGCAAGTGAAGGAAAAGCATCAAAAACCTACAAGTATGTTGCAACCTTTGCAGATTGTTGAGTAGAAATGAGAGAACATTTCGATGGACTTTGAAGTCGATTTGCCTAAGAGCCGATTCGGTTACGATACCATCTGGGTGATTGTGGATCGGTTGACTAAGGCTGCACACTTTTTGGCTATTCGGATTACGGCTTCCATTGATGAGTTATGCAAACTGTGCATCAAAGAGATTGTCTGATTGCATGGTGTTCAGGTTATGATTGTGTCAGACAGGGATTCCAGAGTCACTTCCCATTTCTAGAAGAGTTTACACAGAGCGATGGATACACAACTTGATTTTAGCACAACCTTTCATCCACAAACCGATGGTCAGACGGAACGAATGAACCTGATCCTAGAGGGTATGTTGAGGGCCTATGTGCTTGATTTCAGGGGCAGTTGGGAGGAGCATTTACAGCTAGTTGAGTTTGCCTACAATAACAGTTTTCAACTGAGCATCGAGATGGCACCATTCGAGGCCTTGAATGGTGCCATCTAAGGTTGTTTTGGAAACAACAGAGAAGGTGAAGCCGATCAGGGAGAGGTTGAAGGTAGCCCACAGTCGTCAGAAGTATTACACTAATAAGGGTACGAGAGCGCTCGAGTTTTTCGTTGGGGATAGTGTCTCCTTGAAGGTTTCTCCAATGCGTGGCATTATGAGATTCGGCAAGAAGGGGAAAATAGCTCCGACGTTTGTGGGACGGTTCGTGATTTTGACCAGAGTTGAGGCAGTTGCATACCGTTTATCATTGCCACCTCAAATGTCTGCAATTCACGTGCTTCACGTTTCTTCGTTGCGGAAGTATGAGCCAGATCCATCTCATTTCATTGATAAGAAGTCGGTGCAAAACGAGGAGGATGCTACTTATGAGATGCATGTTTGTATCCTAGACCGGAAGGAGCAAGTCTTACGTACTAAGACTTCCTTTGATGAAGGTACAGTGGGGTCATCATGATGCTAGCAAGGCTTCTTGGGAGCGCGAGGATGAAATCAGATTCAAGTTTCCTTTTCTGTTCACTTCTTGAGTGAGTTAATTTCGGGAACGAAATTCTCATGAGGGTGGATTGTAGTGACCCGCACACTTTAGTCTTTAGTACACGTGGCACACACTCATTGTACACATGGCACTTTTATTTGAACTATGGGGATTGATTTGTGCATTGTTGAATTCTAAGATGATCTACCATTTCAGATTTTGAATAGCATGGCTTCATTGTTATTTATGTGCATGTTTGTGTCTTGATGCATGTGTGTGCTTGTATGGGTGAGCATACACTATATCATTCTGGGTGTTTTAAGTGATCAAGGTTTAATTTGTGGTTTCGTGTAGTTTATGGGGATGGACCGGTGGTTGAACTGGAGAACCAAGGCCCTTCCCTATAAATAGAGGAGGTGAAACCAGGGTTCACTCGTCTTATTCTCTAGTTCAGTTTCGAGTGTTTGGCAATAGAGATAGTAGAGAGAAAAATAGGGTTTTATTCTTCGTTCTTCGTGTTTTCGTGCTTGGAGCTTGGATTTGGAGGTCCTTCTTCATCCTCAACTCAGAAATTCGTGGGTTTTATTTGTGCTTTGGATTGAGGTAGGTGTATCTCCCTAACCTCAAGTTCCTTTACTGTTTAATGTTAGGAAAAGGTTTAAAAATCAATGGAGAAGGGTTTTATGTATGGATTAGGCTTGGGTACTTTTATATGGAGGAAAGTACCTAGTTTAAATTCAGAAAATTGAAGTGTTATTGATTGAGTTAGTCAAGTCCTAGGAATTTTGAATCCTAAAACGATTTGATAAAATAGTTTTCAAATTTATATATGAAGCATGTGGATTTTTACTGTTTTAATGGTTTAATCCCTAGAATGACTTAGGTTGATGTTTTGTCGATTCGAATAGTGTGTGAATTTTGGAATAGGGTTGTGTGAGTTGGTGTGGATGAGGAATAACTTTGGAAGGCATTTTGGTCAGCCAAAGACCCCTTAGAAACCAAACTTGCAAACCAAGAATTCTAGGATTTACGCATTGTTCAGTCAACTGAACACCGACCGAAGGATTCTTCGATTGGAATTATAGGGATTGTGTCTGTGTGGCATGGTTCAAAATATCGAGCCGTATCGCGCGTTCGTCGATACGATACTGTCTCGTACGAAACGAGACAGTCAAAAAAAGATGCGTATCGCACGATACGCATGAGTATCGCTCGATACTCTCGATATTTAGAGAGTATCGATCGATACTCTCTAAAAAAAAATCAGCGACC